>JAJTUV010000418.1:1182500-1251675 GCA_021653895.1 Mastomys natalensis | reverse complement strand
GCAAGGCTGCCGTCCCGGCATCGGGAGGGCTGCGTCCCGTCCGGGTTAAGTCTGGAGGGAGTTTTTAGGAAGATGACGGGTGTTTAGGGCACGATGGCGAAGCAAAGGCGCGGACGCGGCGACCGTATGTTTGAAGGGTGTGAGCGATGGTGGAAAGCGCGCACGCGGCGAGGGCAACTCATACTTACCTGGCAGGGGAGATACCATGACACGAAGGTGGTTTTCCCAGGGCGAGGCTTATCCATTGCACTCCGGATGTGCTGACCCCTGCGATTTCCCCAAATGCGGGAAACTCGACTGCAAAATTTTGTGGTAGTGGGGGACTGCGTTCGCGCTCTCCCCTGGGCTCTCGGTTCGCAAAAGCAGATATTGTCCTTCCGGTTCAAAACACTAGTGCTAGTCTCCCTGCCACTAGCGGGGGAGAATTTCGCGGTGGAGCGGTCACAAGCCCTGCAAGCTTGTGCAGCGGAGACCCGCGTGCACACAGACATACACACACATGCACCTAGTATTCCTACACACAGGATGCTTCTTAAGACTTCTTTTTTTTTTTTTTTTTATGTGTATGAGTGCACTGTCGCTGTCTTAGACACACCAGAAGAGGGCATTAGATTGTGAGCCATCATGTGGTTGCTGGGAATTGAACTCAGGGCCTCTGGAAGAGCAGTCAGTGCTCTTAAGCACTGAGCAGTCAGTCTCTTTTTAAAAACATTTTAAGAAAGTTAAACTAAATTGATAATATCATTTTCATTACTTATTTTTATTATTTACTTTTAACCTCTGAATCTGTGAGCCAGCACCAATGACATGGTTTCCGTTCATAAGCGTTGTCTTGGGTCATGGTATCTCTTCACAGCAATGGAAGCTCTAAAAGATTCAGGTGGAAGGAACATCCTTAATCTTAATATTACCAGCAGAGAAGGGAACAGATCACACACACAGGGCTCCCTTCACTCACTGTGCTTGATCTTGTGTGAGTGTTAGGAATGCAGACTCTGGTCCGCACTCACGTGGGAAGCCCTTTATCCACTGAACCTTCTCCTCAGGCACGGAAGGCAAGCTTGCTTGCTTGCTTGCTTAACTTTATTTATGTATTTATTTATTTATTTTTTTTGGTTTTCGAGACAGGGTTTCTCTGTGTAGCCCGGCTGTCCTGGAACTCATCTGTAGACCAGGCTGGCCTCGAACTCAGAAATCCGCCTGCCTCTGCCTCCCAAGTGCTGGGATTAAAGGCGTGCGCCACCACGCCCGGCTTTGCTTAACTTTAAATGTATCAAGTTATCAAGTGCACACATGGGTGTTTGGCCTATAGGTAGGCCTGTGCAGTGCCCACAGAGGCCAGAAGAAGGCATCAGCTGTCCTGGAACTGGAGTTCCAGAGCGTTGTGAGCTGCTCTGTGGGTGCTGGGACTCGCACCCAGGTCCTCTGGAAGAGCAGCGAGTGCTCTTGAACCACTCGGCCGTCTCTTCAGTCCCTCTGTGCGACAGCCGCGTCCTATCCAGAAGGCAGCATCTCACGGCTCTCCTTCCACCCTCGCAGTTCTTACAGGACACCGCCCTCTCTCCGAGTTCCCCGAATCTCCGAGTGGTCGTTTGAATATGCTTGGCCCAGGCCAGGGAGTGGCACTACTAGGAGGTGTGGCGTGTTGGAGTAGCTATGCCATGCCTGCCCGGAAGCTGCCATCCTCCCACCTTGATGATTCTGGACTGAACCTCTAGGTATAAACCGCAAGCCAGCCCCAGTTAAATGCTGTCCTTTATAAGAGTGGCCTTGCCTTTGGCCTGGGGCAGGCCCGTTGCTGGTCTGCTCCTGTGGAAACACGGATCCTGAGACATCCTAGAGGGACCCACTGCACACAGAGCAGAGGGTAAGTCACCTTGCCCACTACCCCAAACCCCAGAGTTACAACCGGGAGCCAGGAGGGGCTTAAGGAACTAGCAGGCACCCAAAGCCCGCCCCTCCGGACTATAACTTCCCTTGCGCCTGACCCTTGTCCTTTGGCCTGGGGTGGGCCTGTTGCTGGTCTGCTCCTGTGGAAACACAGGATCCTGAGACATCCTAGAGGGACCCACTGCACCCAGAGCAGAGGTCCCTTAGCTGGTCTGCTCTGGTGGAAACACCTGATCCTGAGACAACCTAGAGGACATACTGCATCCAGTGCAGAGGACACTTAGCGGGTCTGCGCCTGTGGAAACATCGGATCCTGAGACATCCTAGAAGACCTATTGCATCCAGAGCAGAAGGAGCTCAGGATCACAGGAACACAGAGACATCTGGAATCCGAGGAGATCTGACACAACAAGATAACTGGAAAGACAGACTCCAGTCAGACACAGTGAGCACAGGTAACACTAGAGTCAACCAGATGGCAAAAGGCAAGCGCAAGAACAGAAGCAACAGAAACCAAAGTTACCTGACATCATCAGAACCCAGTTCTCCCACCATAGCAAGCCCTGGATACTCCATCACACAGGAAAAACAGGACTCAGAATTAAAATCACTTCTCATGATGATGATGGAGGATTTTAAGAAGGACATAAGTAACTCCCTTAAAGTAATACAGGAGAACACAGGTAAACAGGTAGAAGCCCTCAAAGAGGAAACACAAAAATCCTTTAAAGAATTGAAAGAGAACACAGGTAAACAGGTAGAAGCCCTTAAAGAGGAAACACAAAAATCCTTTAAAGAATTTTAAAGGATTTCAAGGACAACAAAACAGGTGAAGGAATTGAACAAAACCATCCAGGATCTAAAACTGGAAATAGAAACAATAAAGAAATCTCAAAGGGAGACTACTCTGGAGATAGAAAACATAGGAAAGAGATCAGGAGTCATAGATGCAAGCATCACCAACAGAATACAAGAGATAGAAGAGAGAATCTCATGCACGGAAGATACCATGGAAAACCTTGACACAACAGTCAAAGAAAATGCAAAATGCAAAAAGCTCCTAACACAGAACATTCAGGAAATCCAAGATGCAATGAGAAGACCAAACCCAAGGATAATAGGTATAGATGAGAGTGAAGATTCCCAATCTAAAGGGCCAGTAAATATCTTCAACAAAATTATAGAGGAAAATTTCCCCAACCTAAAGTACGAAACACCCATAAACATACAAGAAGCCTACAGAACACCAAACAGACTAGACCAGAAAAGAAACACCTCCCGTCACATAATAATCAAAACACCAAATGCACAAAACAAAGAAAAAATACTAAAAGCAGTAAGGGAAAAAGGTCAAGTAACATATAAAGGCAGATCTATAAGAATTACACCAGACTTTTCACCAGAAACTATAAAAGCCAGAAGATCCTGGTCTGATATCATACAGACCCTAAGGGAACACAAATGCCAGCCCAGACTGCTATACCCAGCAAAACTCTCAATCACTATAGATGGAGAAATCAAGATATTCCATGACAAAACCAAATTTGCACAATATCTTCCCACAAACCCAGCACTTCAAAGGATAATTGACGGAAAACGCCAACACAAGGAAGGAAACTACAACCTAGAAGAAGCATGGAAGTAATCTTCCAACAACCCCCCCCAAAAAAAGGTAGCTACACAAACATAATTCCACCTCTAATAACAAAAATAACAGGAAGCAACAATCATTTTTCCTTAATATCCCTTAACATCAATGGACTCAATTCTCCAATAAAAAGACGTAGACTATCAGACTGGATACATAAACAGGTCCCAGAATTTTGTTGCATACAAGAAACGCACCACAGTGACAAAGACAGACATTACCTCAGAGTAAAAGGCTGGAAAACAATTTTCCAAGCAAATGGTCCCAAGAAACAAGCTGGAGTAGCCATTCTAATATCAAATAAAATCGACTTTCAACCAAAAGTAATCAAAAAAGATAAGGAAGGACACTTCATACTCATCAAAGGAAAAATCTACCAAGATGAACTCTCAATTCTGAACATTTACGCTCCAAATGCAAGGGCACCTACATACATAAAAGAAACTTTACTAAAGCTCAAAGCACACATTGCACCTCACACAATAATAGTGGGGGATTTTAACACCCCGCTCTCTCCAATGGACAGATCGTGGAAACAGAAACTAAACAAAGACACACTGAAATTAACAGAAGTTATGGACCAAATGGATTTAACAGATATCTATAGAACATTTCATCCTAAAGTTAAAGAATACACCTTTTTCTCAGCACCTCATGGTACCTTCTCCAAAATAGACCATATAATTGGTCACAAAACAGTCCTCAACAGATACAAAAAGATTGAAACAATCCCCTGCATCCTATCAGATCACCACGGACTAAGGCTGGTCTTTAATAATGACAGAACCAAGGGAAAACCCACATCCATGTGGAAACTGAACAATGCTCTACTCAATGATGACTTTGTCAAGGAAGAAATAAAGAAAGAAATTAAAGACTTTCTAGAATTTAATGAAAATGAGGAAACATCATACCAGAACTTGTGGGACTCCATGAAAGCAGTGCTAAGAGGAAAACTCATAGCTCTAAGTGCCTACAAAAAGAAATTGGAGAGAGCACACATTAACAACTTGACAGCACACCTGAAAGCTCTAGAACAAAAAGAAGCAAATACACCCAAGAGGAGTAGGCGTCAGGAAATATATCAAACTCAGGGCTGAAATCAACCAAGTAGAAACAGAAAGAACTATACAAAATATCAACAAAACCAGGAGTTGGTTCTTTGAGAAAATCAACAAGATCGATAAACCTTTAGCCAGATTAACCAGAGGGCACAGAGACAGTACCCAAATTAATAAAATCAGATCTGAAAAGGGAGACATAACAACAGAAATGAGGAAATTCAAAAAATCATCAGATCCTACTACAAAGGCCTATACTCAACAAAACTGGAAAATCTGGATGAAATGGACAATTTTCTAGACAGATACCAGGTACCAAAGTTAAATGAGGAGCAAATAAACCATCTAAACAGTCCCATAACCCCTAAAGAAATAGCAGCAGTCATTAAAAGTCTCCCCACCAAAAAAAAGCCCAGGACCAGATGGTTTTAGTGGAGAATTCTATCAGACCTTCAAAGAAGACCTAATACCAATTCTCTTCAAACTATTCCACAAAATAGAAACAGAAGGAACACTACCCAATTCGTTCTATGAAGCTACAATCACACTCATACCTAAACCTCACAAAGACCCAACAAAGAAAGAGAACTTCAGACCAATCTCTCTTATGAATATTGATGCAAAAATACTCAATAAAATTCTAGCAAACCGAATCCAAGAACACATCAAAACAATCATTCATCATGATCAAGTGGGCTTTATCCCAGGAATGCAGGGATGGTTCAATATTCGGAAATCCATCAATGTAATCCACTATATAAACAAACTCAAAGAAAAAAACCACATGATCATCTCATTAGATGCTGAGAAAGCATTTGACAAAATCCAACATCCCTTCATGGTAAAAGTCTTGGAAAGATCAGGAATTCAAGGCCCATACCTAAACATACTAAAAGCAATATACAGCAAACCAACAGCCAACATCAAACTAAAGGAGAGAAACTTGAAGCATTCCCACTAAGATCAGGGACTAGACAAGGCTGCCCACTCTCTCCCTACCTATTCAATATAGTACTGGAAGTCCTAGCCAGAACAATTAGACAACAAAAAGAAGTCAAAGGAATACAAATAGGAAAGGAAGAAGTCAAAATATCACTATTTGCAGATGATATGAGAGTATGCTTAAGTGACCCCAAAAACTCCACCAGAGAACTCCTAAACCTGATAAACGACTTCAGCAAGGTGGCAGGTTATAAAATCAACTCGAACAAATCAGTAGCCTTCCTCTACATGAAAGATAAACAGGCTGAAAAAGAAATTAGGGAAATGACACCCTTCACAATTGTCACAAATAATATAAAATACCTCGGGGTGAATCTAACCAAGCAAGTGAAAGATCTGTATGACAAGAACTTCAAGTCTCTGAAGAAAGAAACTGAAGAAGATCTCAGGAAATGGAAAGATCTCCCATGCTCATGGATTGGCAGGATTAATATAGTAAAAATGGCCATCTTGCCAAAAGCAATCTACAGATTCAATGCAATCCCCATTAAAATACCAACTCAATTCTTTACAGAACTAGAAAGAGAAATTCTGAAATTTATTTGGAACAACAAAAAACCCAGGATAGCGAAAACCATCCTCAACAATAAAAGAACTTCTGGAGGAATCGCCATCCCTGACCTCAAGCTGTACTACAGAGCAATAGTGATAAAAACGGCCTGGTATTGGTACAGAGACAGGCAGGAGGATCAGTGAATAGAGTTGAAGACCCAGAAATGAACCCACACAACTATGGTCATTTAATCTTTGACAAAGGAGCTAAAACCATCCAGTGGAACAAGGACAGCATTTTCAACAAATGGTGCTGGTTCAACTGGAGGACAACATGCAGAAGAATGCAAATCGACCCTTTCCTATCTCCTTGTACAAAGCTCAAGTCCAAGTGGATAAAGGACCTTCACATAAAACCAGACACACTGAAACTAATAGAAGAGAATGTGGGGAAGACCCTCGAATACCTAGGCACAGGGGAAAAGTTCCTGAACAGAACACCAATGGCCTATGCTCTAAGATCAAGAATTGACAAATGGGACTTCATAAAATTGCAAAGTTTCTGTAAGGCAAAGGACACTGTCAATAGGACAAAACGGCAACCAACAGATTGGGAAAAGATCTTTACCAATCCCACATCCGATAGAGGACTAATATCCAATGTATACAAAGAACTCAAGAAATTAGACTCTAGGCAACCAAATAACCCTATTAAAAAATGGAGTAAGGAGCTAAACAAAGAATTCTCAACTGAGGAAATGCGAATGGCCGAGAAGCACCTAAAGAAATGTTCAGCATCCTTGGTCATCAGGGAAATGCAAATCAAAACAACCCTGAGATTCCACTTCACACCAGTCAGAATGGCTAAAATAAAAAACTCAGGTGATAACAGATGCTGGCGAGGATGTGGAGAAAGAGGAACACTCCTCCATTGTTGGTGGGATTGCAAGATGGTGCAACCACTCTGGAAAACAGTCTGGCGGTTCCTCAGAAAATTGGACATATCACTACCTGAGGACCCAGCTATACCACTCCTGGGTATATATCCAGAAGATGCTCTAACACATAACAAGGACATATGCTCCACTATGTTTATAGCAGCTTTATTTATAATAGCCAGAAACTGGAAAGAACCCAGATGCCCTTCAACAGAGGAATGGATACAAAAAATGTGGTACATTTATACAATGGAATATTACTCAGCTATTAAAAACAATGAATTTGATAAATTCTTATATAAATGGATGGAACTAGAAAATATCATCCTGAGTGAAGTAACCCAATCACAAAAGAACATACATGGTATTCACTCACTGATTATTGGATTTTAGCCCAGAAGCCTGAAATACCCAAGATTCAACTCACAGACCACATAAAGCTCATGAAGAATGATGACCAAGTGGGGGGGGGGGGCTTCAGTCCTTCTTAGAAGGAGTAACAAAATACTCAAGGGTGCAAATATGGAGACACAGTGCAGGACAGAAACTGAAGGAGAGACAGACCATTCCACCTGGATATCCATCCTATGTGCAGTCACCAAAGGTAGAGGTTGATGTGGATGTCAGGATGTACATGCTGACAGGAGCCTGATATAGCTGTCTCCTTAGAAGTCTGCAAGAGTCTGACATACTCAGAGGCAGAAGCTCACAGCTAACCATTAATCTGATCATGGGGTTCCCAATGGAGAAGATAGAGTGAAGGCTGAAGGAGTTGAGAGGATTTGGGACACCATGAGGAAAGCAACAATCCCACCCAACCAGAGCCCCCAGGGTCTAAACCACCAGCCTGGGAGCGCTTAGGGAGGGACCCATGGCTCCAGCTATATATGCAAGGAGCTATATATAAATGGGAGAAGAGATCCTTGGTCCCATGAAGGCTGGACATGGGGGGGGGGAGATATTCGAGGGTGGGGAGGTTGAGGTACGGGGGGGGTGGGTGGGGGTACACCAACGTGGAGGCAGGAGGATGGGGGAAGGGATAGTTAGTTCCTGGGAGGGAGGGGGGAAATGGGGTAAGGAGAGAATATCTGAAATGTAAAAAAATTTCCAAAAAAAAAAAAAAATTAAAAAAAAAAAAAAGAGTGGCCTTGATGATGGGGTCTCCTCACAGCAGTGGAAACCCTACCTAAGACACCCAGGTAGGGGAGTGGATGTACGCAGTAACAGTATATTTCCTTTTGCCTGATGTAATTGTCACCCCCGAGGCTTACGGCCTAGCCCTGGAAGCTTCTAGCCTGCGTAGGATCTTATTTGGGCCTAGAGTGTTTTTAGCCTCTGAGACTTAACTGCTGAATCAGCTCACCCGTTGTAGCTCTTTCTGATCTCTGCTGGCTGGTCCACTCAGCTGTTCTGGCTCAAAACTCCTCTCCACACCGACTGATTGAAAATGGCTCCTTTCTGCTTCTGCCTGAAGTGCTCTTATGTCATTTCGGCAATATGTGGTAATCTTCTGGCTCCTCCTCCTTCTCTCTCTGCAACCTGTCTCTGCAACTGTCCCAATAAAACTGCCTTCTCTCCTTTTTCCTCTCTGCACTTCTCTCTCTCCTCCTCTCTCTCTCTCTCTCTCTCTCTTTTTTTGTCGTTGTTGTTTGTTTTGTTTGTTTGTTTTTTTCGAGTCAGGGTTTCTCTGTATAGTCCTGGCTGTCCTGGAACTCACTCTGTAGACCAGGCTGGCCTCGAACTCAGAAATCCACCTGCCTCTGCCTCCCAAGTGCTGGGACTACAGGCGTGCAACACCACTGCCCGGCTGCACTGCTCTCTCTTAAGTAGCCTCTCTTTTCTCCCTGTCCTCCTGAGAGTTGGGCCCATCCTATTTTGTCAAGTCTTTCTCTGATCTGTCACTTTGTGTGCTTCTCAATTAGACATGACCTTTAAACTTGGGTGCTTCCTTCTACAAACTAACTTTACTTTCATTGTTTGGGATTAAAGGTGTGTACTTAAGGGCAAGCCACACCACAACTAGAAATGGGTCTTTCCGGTAAAGGGACACAATCTCAGGGTTCACAGTGTGACCAAATATCTTGCAACACATTTACGTAAAAGGATCCCCTGGTCTACCTGGTCTACAGCTTGGTCTACAGACTGTGTTCCAGGGCAGTCATGGCTACATAGAAAACCCTGTCTGGAAAACCCAAACCAACCAACCGACCGACCGACCGACCGACCGACCGACTGACCAGCCAACTAAACAAACATATTCCTTGTTTCAAAAGCAACTTGTTTCAGAATCTTCAGTTCCACCTTCCTGTCTATCAGGAAGTCAAGAACAGGAATCAAGGCAGAAACCCGAGGAGGCAGAAACTGAAGGGGAGGCCGCGGAGGCCCGCCGCTTTTCTGGCTCCATTGCTCCTCGCGGCTTGCTCAGCCTCCTCTCCGACAGCATCCAGGACCTCTAGCCCAGGGGTGGCACCGCCCACCCGCGCTGGACTGGCTGGGCCTTCCCACATCCGTCACTGTTTAAGAACATGTCCAACAGGCTGTCCTGCCTAAGGCCTATCTATCTTATAGAGGCAGTGTCTCAACTGAGGTGCCCTCCTCAGATGATACTAACTTGTGTCAAGTTGACATAAAGCTAGCTAGCTTTAATGCCAGCAGCACTCGGGTGGTACAGGATCACTGTGAGTTCAAGGATGGCCTGGTGTGCTGTCTAGACTTATGTTACCTTGACACAAGCTAGAGTCACTGGAAAGGAGAGAACTTCAGTTGGTAAAACGCCTCTGTAAGGTCCAGGCTGTAAGGCATTTTCTTAATGAGTGCTTGATGGGGGAGGGCCCAGCCCATTGTGGGTGGGGCCACTCCTGGACTGGCAGTCCCGGGTTCTATAAGCAAGTAGACTGAGCAAGGCGTGAACCAGGAGCAAGTCGGGACACAGCAGTCCCTGTCCGGTGTTCCTTCCGTGTGGAAGCAGAAGCCGAAATAAGCCCTTGCCTCCCCAAGTCGCTTTGGTGGTGGTGTTTTGTCACAGTAATAGAAACCCTGACTGAGACACCTGGTCTGCATATTTAGGTCCACCCAACCCCGTGGTGACCAAGCCTCTGCTGGGAAACGTGCACGCATGTAATGCAGACGGCTCTCCTTACGGCAAGGTCTGAGGAGTTGGGTCCCCACGCGGCAAGGACCTGCGGGATATTGGTGCATAATCTCCTGACCTTTCTGAGGGAACGCTTGGTTCGCTTTTGCCTTGCTTTTGCATTTTTGGCTTTGCTGCTGTCGGCAGTTTTTACTTTCGCTTTGTCTGTGACCGACATTTCCCCAGAATCAGACAAAGAAAGCTCGGGCAGTGATTCAGTCTTATTTGTCTCTGAGGACTGTGGAAATGGAACAGACAAATCACTCACTTCTCCTCTGCTTGTAGAGGGGGAGGAGGAGGAGCCCTGGTCTGGGTACATCAGCTAATGTCCAGATGCTCTCTCCCGATGGGAACTTGGTTCTGTCAACAATTTGCCCAATGACCTGCTCCAAACAAGAGTTAGGTCATCAAAATATTAGAAAGGTCTTGCTGGATCGTTGGCTTCAAGCCTCAATAGGAACATTGAGAGGTGAGCCAAGCCAGGATGAGTAACTGACTCCGGTTACGAATTTGCCAAGAACCCCTGAGCATTAGAGGAATTAGATCCCTTGATCAGGATGTGGAGAGACGCTAGGTAGGAGTCAATAATTGAATCAGAATTTCCTGGGTATGTAGTCTATCACCCCTCTATTCTGTGACCGCAGTGACCAACTGTGGTCGCTTGGTCATGCACCAATGTGCTGTGTTAGATAGTAACTGCTTGCTGAAGCTACGTTTCCTTTCTTGATACAGTTCAAGGGTTAACAAACAGGAAGCCTCCGGCACTGAGGAGGAGGAGGAAGGGGAAAAGGACAGCGTGCAGGTTATTGTTAAACGTAGGAAGTTCTTAAAAGAGGTTGTACGTGAGAAAATGAATGTAAAACCTTTTCAGCTGGGTGGGTGCGTATGGGGGTGGGGGGCGTCGGAGGGAAAGATGTATAAATAAAGGTGGCCTGAGTTGTCTCAGCGCCAGAATGTGTGAACTGTACTCCTTGGTACAAGTCTTGTTTTGCCGATTGTGCCCACATCCTCCTTCGGGTTCTGAACCCCGCAGGGGCTGGACAAAGGAAATGAAAAAAAAAAAAAAAAAAACCCAAAGCAAACCAACCCACCCAGACCAAAGAAGTAAGACGTGAAGGTAGAGGAGGGCCACGGTACTGGAGAAGTGACTGACTCGGTCGTAGCGTCCACGTGCACGTCCCGTCGTCTGTAGCGGTCTGTGTCTCGAGTTCCTGGGGAACCATGAAGCTCTCTATCCTCTTCCTGGCTGCTGTGGCGATTGATCATCACTCGCAAGACTGTGTCTAGTTAGGGTTTCTGTTAGGAACAGCACAAGCGAAAGTGACCACCACCATGGTCACAGGGATAGCATAGCAACTCATAAGGCTTGGCTGTCGCATAGCAGCCACAAGGAAAGGAAACCCCCAGTAGATAGATACAGGGGGGACCGCGTCTCTCAGGGAAAGATCTCCCTGCTGGGCTGCGGCTGCTGCCCCGCTGGCAACTCCTACACACCATGCTGCCTTCCTCGCTGCTTATAAGAAGCTGGAAACATAACCCCTTCTTTTCTTTCAACAGCTAATGCCAGGGGAGAGCGCGAACGCAGTCCCCCACTACCACAAATTATGCAGTCGAGTTTCCCGCATTTGGGGAAATCGCAGGGGTCAGCACATCCGGAGTGCAATGGATAAGCCTCGCCCTGGGAAAACCACCTTCGTGATCATGGTATCCCCTGCCAGGTAAGTATGAGTTGCGCGCCACGCGCACACGCACTCCCTCAACACGCACTCCTCTCAAACGCACGGTCGCCTCCGCCGCGCGACCCCCTCGCCTTCTCGCCCTACACGCCTCTGCCGCGATGCTCATCCCTCACGGAAGTTGCACGCCTGTCACGCGAGACACTCCACCCGAGACACGACCCTTCGTGATTCTCCAGACCGGCAGCCACTGCGCGCCACTCATCTGCATACGCCCCGCCCACGCGCTGCTCACGCTGGCGCTTGCTCTTTCGCTCCTTTTTGGAGGGCAGGGGACCGAGACCAAGACAGGGTGACCTCGAGCGCACTATGCAGCCGAGAGCCTGAGACGACCCTAAACTTCTGATCCTGCGTGTATGCTATCGTCCATACTGGGGGTCACACACTGGGGGATTTCTGCATGCCAAGGTTTCTTACTGCACCCAGGACCACCAACCCAAGGGCTGGCACCGCCCCCCCCACTAGGCTGGGCCTTCCCATAATCACCACTTAGTAAAAAACGCCCTTCGCGCTTGCCTGCCCGATCTTTTGGAGGCAGTTTCCTCAACTGAGGTTCCCTCCTCTCACAGGACAGTAACTCGTGTCTAGCACAAGCACAAGCCGGCACAATCCCAGTTCCAGGGGATCCAGTATCCTCCTCTGACCCGCACAGGGCCTCGCACACAGGTCGGTATGGTGCCATACGTACACACACTCAGGAGGACGTGATGACGCACTACGTTAAAAAAAAAAAAAAACGTTAAGTGGAAGATGAAGGGATTGCAAGAGTATTAGGGAGACAAGAGAGCGATCAGAGTCATCAACAAGGTTAAGGTACATTATGTGCGCCTAGGAAAACGTCATAAGGAATCGCACTGTTATAACTGCCCCGTGCTGATGATTACAAATAGGCAAAGGGAGTTATTGTCGCTTTCTTAACTTCAGGGATCCACGTTTGACTTCTCCACTTGTTTTTGTCATGACAACAAAGCAATGCTGATGAAACTTTTGTAGTATAGGTATATTATGTAGCATATATTATTATGAAGCAATCATTATATTGTGAAGCGGCAGAAACAAAGAGTGCGGCCTGCTCCTGAAATTCCAATGAAAAAACCAGGACTTTGTGCCAGGCGTGACTGTTGGTTGGCTCCCGCCTTTAATCCCTCCCAGCCAGCACTCAGGAGGCAGAGGCATTGGCATCTCTGGGAGTTCCAGACCCGGCTGGTCTACAAAGCGAGTTCCAGAAAGTCAGAGCTACACAGTGAGACCCTGTCTACTGTGACAACGCTGACAAACAACAGCTAGGGCTTATATGGGACTTGGTGAGAGAGGACACGCCTAGCATGTGAGGTCGATCCACGGCACCAACCAATTAAATAAATAAAAATGCTCAATCAAAAAACCCGGGATCAGGCTTCTGACCAGTGGCAGATTTGACAGGTCCCGGGTGCCGTGGCCCCGGTAGTGCCTCTAAACGGAGGCCCTGGACGGACGCCAGACTTGTTGACCGCTGTTACCTTGGGACGCTTGATTTACTTGTTACCAAGGTGAAGAACAGAAAACGGGACCAGTGCTTCAAACTGGAAACCAACATGTCAGGAGAACTGAGGTGTGGCTCTCTACAAAAGACTTGAGGCTTCAGCATCCCAAATTGAGATTGGTACTGAACTCAACTTGTGAAAGTATCCTGAGGCTGGAAAGATGGCACAGAGGTTAAAAGAGCAGTGGCTGCTCTCCCAGGGAAACTGGGCTCAATTCACAATCATATATGCAGCAAAACATCCATACACATGAAATTTACTTCTTTCCTTCTTTCTTTCCCTCCTCCTCCTCCTTCCTTCCTTCCTTCCTTCCTTCCTTCTTCTTTCTTCTTCTCTTCCTTTCTTCTTTCTTTCTTTCTTTCTTTCTTTCTTTCTTTCTTCTCAGTACTTGGGAGGCAGAACCAGACACATCTCTGAGTTCCACACCAGTCTGGTCTCTAGAGAGAGTCCAGGACGCCAGGGCTATGAAGAGAAACCCTGTCTCAAAAAAAAAAAAAAAAAAAAAAAAAAAACAAAAAAAAAAAATTCAATAATATAACAAGTTATTATTATTACTTAAGAGATTTGTTAGTTTCTTTTTTTTTTGTGTTTTCTTTTTCTGTTTTTTTTTTTTTTTTTGGTTTTCGAGACCGGGTTCTCTGATAAGCCCTGGTTCTGGAACTCACTCTGTAGACCAGGCTGGCCTCGAACTCAGAAATCCGCCTGCCTCTGCCTCCCAAGTTCTGGGATTAAAGGCGTTGCGCCACCACCACCCGGCGATTTGTTTAGTTTCCTGTGTATAAGTGTTTTGCCTGTGTGTGTATCTGTGTATCCAGGAAACCTCCAAAAAAAAAAAAAAAGAATCAGATCCACTAAAACTGAGTTACAGTTTATTACGTTGTGGGTTCGGGAATTGAAGTGGTCCTTGGAAGAGAACCAATACGTATTACCTGAGGCCATCATACCGTGTGTTCCGTGAATGGTAGTGTGTGTCTCGTTGTGTGATTTTTTTTTGCTTTTTTATTTTTGGTTTTTTGGTTTAGAGACCGGGATTTCTTGTGTAGCCCTGGCTTTCCTGGAATACCCTGTGTGCCAGGTGGGCTTCGTGAGTAATCTTTTCTTTGCCTCCGTGCTTTCGGATTAGGCGTGGCACACCGCCGGCTTATGTTTTCTTTAAAGGGACTGTCATTCCATTTCTGTGCCGGTGACTAAAACCACGTCCACTGTCGCCAAGTCCGTCTTTCTCCCAGGTATAGATAACCTGGGACGTAAAAACGTTCCACCATAGGTTGAGTGCTAAAACGGAGTGACGCGACTTTCTGCCGGAATATGGAACTTCAGAAGTACTGAACTACGGGATCGGCCTCACGGAAAGTGACCACGCTGGCATCCGAATATATGGATTCAGCCCTAGAACTGTTTTGATTCGCACATCGGACGCTAGAAGCTGAACCAGAGATCACTGACCTGAGACAGGCCAAGTACCGGCCTTAAAGATAACAAAGGCTGCGCCTCACAGACCGGAGTTGCGTGTGTG
The DNA here is from genome assembly GCA_021653895.1 of Mastomys natalensis. Lineage (NCBI taxonomy): Eukaryota > Metazoa > Chordata > Mammalia > Rodentia > Muridae > Mastomys > Mastomys natalensis. The sequence continues at coordinate 1,236,739 of JAJTUV010000418.1, read as the reverse complement.
GACAGGTTCAACTAGGCGGGGTGGCATGCTCTTCGCTACTCCATTCTTTGGAGGGAGCGATGCCGCAACGGCAGAAAAGGAGGGGTACTTAGTCCCTTTTCTTGGGATCATTTCAACCAGCTTCGGGAGGGAATTCGCGACAGGGTGTCTTGTCACTCGGCAACACCAGGCTGGCTTAGAACTGGCATGGCTACCTCAGCCGGCTGACAACGTATGAGATTAGGGTGTCGCCCCGCCTACCAACGGGCCCACACCCTCGGGTTGGTTTCAGTAACTTTGACTGCGCAGGCCCAGTGTGGCAGCATTCGGAGGAAAGCTAGTCCACGCACTACTTGTTCTCTTTTGCGAACCAGAGCGACCGGGGAAGAGCGCGAACCGTCCCATTACCACCAAATTATGCAGTTCGAGTTTCCGCATTTGGAAATCGCAGGGTCAGCACATCCGGATGCAATGGATAGCCTCGCCCTGGGAAAACCACCTTTCTCGCTTATCCCCCTGCCAGGTAGTATGAGTTGCGCGCCACGCGCACACGCACCCCTCAACACGCACTCCTTCAAACGACACGGTACGCCGCCTCCCGCGACACCCTCGCCTTCACCTAACTGCTCTGCTCCGCGATTCTTTCTTCCCTCTCGAGTCAAGTACTGTCACCGGGACACTCCGCCGAGACACGACCCTTTCGTGTCTTTCTCAGTACGGCAGCCACTGCGCGCACTCATCTGCATCCCCTCCCAGGCAGCCTTCTTTCTCTTCTTTTTTTCTTTCCGTTTTCTTTTCTCCCCCCGCCTGCAGGAGACCACCGCGACTGCCACACAGTGGCCTCGAGCACGCGATGTGTGTGCATGGGATGAACTAACTAAGGTTTCTTTATGGCTTGGGATGACCCTCGGGGCTTGTGCGTGCCAAGGCTGCAAGTCTGTCTGCCCTGTTGAGCTACACTCTCAGCCCTACGAACCACACATATAAACTCGCTACACTCTTGTATCCTAACGGCTGCGAACCAGACGCAAGAGGATGGTTCGGATCTACTTATTTTTATGGTGGCGGGGTGGGGGTAGGGGTGAGTGTGGGGGTGGCGGCGGATTCCTCTTGGGTCATTAGGCGAGGTGGTTGTAACTGTAAGCAGCTTTTACCTGCAGAGCCATCTTGTGCTCTCCCTCCCATCCCCTTTAACTGACCCCAAACCATTGGTACACAGTGAAGGTCTGATTTCGTGTTTCCTCCTCTTCCTTTTCCTTCTCACTTCCTCTCTCCCTTCCTGTCTCCTTTCTTCTCTCCCTTCCTTTTAATATTCCGTCCAGACTACTGTCTTAGTTAGGGTTTTTCTACCTTAAATCCTGAGAATGCACATCTACTCATCAGCAATTCTTATTAAATCACATCAGGAAGCTGAGGGCCCTAATCCGACTTGGCAGTCCTTTTATTCAACATCTTCAGTCATCAGCAGGTCCAGTACCTTCTGAATGACAACAAATAATGAGATCACATAGTCAAGATAACTCGATGAGTCATGCACATGTCGTGTCTTGTTCCCTGACTTAAAGGTCCGTAGCTTAGTGATAAGAGTGTGCTTTCTGAACTTCAAATTGTTCCCTAAGATTTCTTTTCTTTTTTTCTTTTTTCTTTTTGGTTTTTCAAACAGGGTTTCTCTGTGTAGTCCTGGCTGTCCTGGAACTCACTCTGTAGACAGGCTGGCCTCGAACTCAGAAATCCACCTGCCTCTGCCTCCCAAGTGCTGGGATTAAAGGCTGCCACCAGTCCCTAGATTTTCTACATCAGAGCTAGTAGCAAAAGGTCTTAACCTAGCCTCACTAACAATTTTATTTTTCCAAATGTTGTTAAGGGTGGAGCTCACTGCTGACAATCTATATCTCTTGTTCTTTCCTAAGGTGATGACTAATAATTAATTGCTCCAGCAGCAGTGCCTGTAAAGAGGTCAAGCATGATTACTGTGAGTGCCAGAGATACTGCCCAGGGAGGGGCTGGGAGCCCCCTTAGAGTTTCTATAGGATCCTGTGGTAAAGCATTCAGTGAACTTTGGTTCATCGTTTCAAAAGAAACAAGGAAAGGAAAGGAAGGAGGAGTGGAAGTGGAAAGCAAGGAAGGAAAGAAAGGAAGAAAGAGCTGCTTTAAACAAAGCAAAATCTTGGGTTCTAGGCAGTGAACTCAGGTCGTCAGGCTTGTGAAGCAAACGCTGTGGTACCCGTTGAGTCTTCCCTGTCTCTCACTCCCCACACTTCAGCTGTAAAGTGCCAGGGTTTAGCTATGGTGTGGTGACACATACCTCTGTTGGCAGACGTCATTAAACCAGATGGAAAGATTATCCTTAGAGTAGGATAATGTCAATCTGTCTTTCAGGTCTTGGGAATAAAGGTGTGTCCCACCACCTCTGGGCTGAGAAAGCCTTAATTTTGGGGAGGTGGGTGGGGGACAAGACATAGTTTCTCTCTGTATCCCTGGCTCTCTTGGAACTTAATTGGTAGATCAGGCTAGCGTCAAACTCAGAGATTGGCCTGCCTCTGCCTCCTAAGTGCTGGGATTAAAGGCATGTGCCATCACCACTCAGCAAACTCTTAAGTTTTAAATTTTGCTTTGGATTCTGGAGAAATAGCTCACTCACGGATTAAGAGTACTTGGTTCTCTTGTAGAGGGCCCAACTTTGGTTCTCAGCAAGAATGTCAGGCATTGTACAACTGCTTATAACTATAGCTCCAGGGGATGCAACACCCTCTCCTGGTCTCTGCAGGCAGGCAGGAGGCAGACACACACACACACACACACACACACAGAGTCTCTCTCTCTCTCTCTCACACACACACACACACACACACACATCCTGGCCTCTGCTGTAACAGCCTGCGGCCATGGACCAACCTGGCTCTCCTGAAAGGGGGTCTGGAAATGAAGAAAGGGATGGAAGGTGAGAGGTAATGAAGCCAAGACAAAGTTCTCTGATCAAGGCTCGAAGTTTAATGTTCAGCTCTTAATTTAAAGGGAAAGACCCACCACCAAACCCCTTCTTGCTTCAGCCGGAGATGGGTGAGGCGACCCATCCTTTGTCACAGCTGGAGATGTCTCAAGGCAAGCTCAGCAGGCAGTTACACTTCTAAATTCCTGTAGCAGGCTGTGCTTGTAACCAAGGTGGGTAACTTCACCTAGGTCCTATTATTTGGTCTATTGTGGTAAACAAGGTCTTTCAGGCCCGCTCAAGGCTGGGGGAGGGCACACTCTGCAGGCACACACACACACACACACACACACACACACACACACACACACACACACAGAGACACACACACTCACACAACTTTTTTTTGTTTTGTTTTTCGAGACAGGGTTTCTCTGTGTAGCCCAGGCTGGCCTCAAACTCAGAAATCCACCTGCCTCTGCCTCCCAAGTGCTGGGAGCCACCACTGTTCCCTCTCACACAACTTTTTAAGAATTTGAAAATTAAACAACAAAAAAAATTCTGCCGGGCGGTGGTGGTTGCACGCCTTTAATCCCAGCACGTGGGAGGCAGAGGCAGGCGGATTTCTGAGTTCGAGGCCAGCCTGGTCTACAGAGTGAGTTCCAGGACAGCCAAGGCTACAAGAGAAACCCTGTCTCGAAAATCAAAAAAAAAAAAAAAAAAAAGAATTTGAAAATTATTTTATTTTGGGCTGGGCCTGAGGCAGAGGCAAGCAGATCTCTGTGAAGTTCAAGGCTAGTATGATCTACATAGTGAGTTCCAGGAGGATTAAATAAAAGAAAGAAAGGAAGAAAAGCAAAAAACATGTAGTATGTGTGGTATGCATGAAGATTTACATGTACAAGCACACATGTGCATGTGTTTGCAGTGTGGGCAAAAGTTACCGGTTGAGATAGAGTCTCTTCCTTCGTTTCTCTCTACTGTGTTTACCAAGGTTCTTGCTGAACCTGGGAGCGGATTCAACTAGTCTATAGCCAGTTTGCCTTGGGAAATACCCTTTCTCTGCTTCTGGAACTGGAGTTACAGGCAGATGAGCTGCCCACTCAATACTGGGAAGGAAAATCTGGTCCTCTGCAAGTGTTCTTAACCTCTGAGCTATCCCTTCAGCCTCCTTGTGCTGGTAACCACAGCTTCAGTGAGGTGGTGCACGCGACAGCCGTGTCCTGTCTAGAAGACAGCACTTCACAGCTCTCCTCCCACTCTGACAGTTCTTACAGAAGACTGGCCTCTTCCGAGTTCCCAGAATCTTGGGTGGAAGTGGATGTAGATCATTCACCTGCAGTTAAGCACGGTTACTTATTCTTTGCATTTTGACCAGTTGGGGATCTCCGCAGTAACCACCATGTGAATGTGCTGCAGAAAAAACGCTTGATAGTTTTTCAAGCAGACAGTTGAAAGCAACACAAATCCTTGGGTATAAATATAAATATTTAGAAGGCAACTTGACAACTTGATAATGTAGCAAAATAACAGTATATATTAGAGGGGTCTTCCTAACCTCCCATATTATATTACATTTAATTTCTTTCTTTTTTTCTTTAAGATTTATAAATTTTATATGTGAGTACACTGTCTGCTGTCTTCAGACACACCAGAAGAGGGCATCAGATCCCATTACAGATGGTTGTGAGCCACCTCTTGGTTGCTGGGAATTGAACTCAGGACCTCTGGAAAAAACCATCAGTGCTCTTAACCACTGAGCCATCTCTCCAGACCCTGCCGCTCCCCTTTTTTTTTTTTAAAGGTTTATTAATTTTAAAATGTAAGTACACTTATTACAGATGGTTGTGAGCCACCATGTGGTTGGTGAGATTTGAACTCAGGACCTCCGGAAGAGCAGTCAGTGCTCTTAACCGCTCACCAGGCCACATTTAATTTCATACAGACGAGTTTAATAAAATTGTGTCACTACAAATGATGCCTGTCCTCACGTTTCTGTTGCTTTGATAAAAGTCCAGAACCAAAAGCAACTAACCTGGGGAGAAAGAGTTTATTTCCGAACCTCACGTTAGTTCCACGTTCGCACGTTGCTTACTTTACTTTTCCAATTTAGCTCTTGTCAACCAACGCACGTCATGCCGGGGGAAAAAACATGTTATCTAACTTTATACCAGCAAAACCAGGGGAGAGCGCGAACGCAGTCCCCCACTACCACAAATTATGCAGTCGAGTTTCCCGCATTTGGGGAAATCGCAGGGGTCAGCACATCCGGAGTGCAATGGATAAGCCTCGCCCTGGGAAAACCACCTTCGTGATCATGGTATCTCCCCTGCCAGGTAAGTATGAGTTGCGCGCCACCCGCACACGCACTCCCTCAACACGCACTCCTCTCAAACGCACGGTCGCCTCCGCCGCGCGACACCCTCGCCTTCTCACCCTACACTGCTCTGCCGCGATGCTTCTCCCTCACGGAAGTCACACGCTTGTCACGCGGGACACTCCGCCGAGACACGACCCTTCGTGATTCTCGAGACCGGCAGCCACTGCGCGCCACTCATCTGCATACGCCCCGCCCACAGGCAGCCTTTCTTTCTCTTTCTTTTTTTTTCTTTTCCCGTTTTCTTTTCTCCCCCCGCCTGCAGGAGACCACCGCGACTGCCACACAGTGGCCTCGAGCACGCGATGTGTGTGCATGGGATGAACTAACTAAGGTTTCTTTATGGCCTGGGATGACCCTCGGGGCTTGTGCGTGCCAAGGCTGCAAGTCTGTCTGCCCTGTTGAGCTACACTCTCAGCCCTACGAACCACACACATAAACTCGCTACACTCTTGTATCCTAACGGTTGCGAACCAGTCGCAAGAGGATGGTTCGGATCTACTCGTTTTGTTGCCTAACTTATTTTTATGGTGGCGGGGTGGGGGTGGCGGCGGATTCCTCTTGGGTCATTAGGCGAGGTGGTTGTAACTGTAAGCAGCTTTTACCTGCAGAGCCATCTTGTGCTCTCCCTCCCATCCCCTTTAACTGACCCCAAACCATTGGTACACAGTGAAGGTCTGATTTCGTTTTTCCTCCTCTTCCTTTTCCTTTCTCCCTCCCTCTCTCCCTTCCTGTCTCCCTCCTTCTCTCCCTTCCTGTCTCCCTCCCTCTCTCCCTTCCTGTCTCCCTCCCTCTCTCCCTTCCTGTCTCCCTTCTTCTCTCCCTTCCTTTTAATATTCAGTCCCAGACTACTGTCTCAGTTAGGATTTTTCTATTTCTTTCACAAAACACCATGACCAAAAAAGCAAGTCGGGAAAGAAAGGGTTTATCTGGCTTACACTTTCAGATCAAAGTCTATCGTTGGAGGGAGTCGGCACAGGAACTCAAGCAGGGCTTGAGGTAGGAGCTGATGCAGAGGCCAGGAAGGAGTGCTGCTCACTGGCTCCCTCTCCTATGGAACCCAGGACCACCAGCCCAGGGATGGCTCGCTCACTGATCACTAATTGAGAAAATGCCTTACAGCGGGATCTCACGGAGGCATTTCCTCAACTGAGATCCCTTCCTCTCTGATGTCAAGCTGATGCACAAACCCGGCCAGGACAGCTAGCTTGGCTGTCTCTCAACTCCCCAGTCATTTTGTGTGGAATCTGCATGCTAACGGTGTTTTCCAGTTCACAGATCCTGCTTCTGGTCTCCAGGATTAACATTTTTTTCCCCTCCAAGCCGAAACAGCTTCGGCCACGCACAGGACACAGCTCTGACCAGTAAAGACACTAGTCAGTCCTCAGGGAGAGCGTTTGCCAGGAAAGCCCCTGTTCCAAGTTTCCCGCCTCCTCAACTACTCTACTTGGAAATCAGGCTGAGGCCTTGGAGGTAGGGCAGCCGGCTCTGTGACCCCAGGCCATGGTTAGGTGGGCTGGTTTATAGTGCTCCAGAACACAGCTCTCTTCAATGGGTCTTCTCTGGGTACCCCCGGGGAGCGGGGGTAAGGGTGGGGGGGGTGATAGTCCTTCCTGTCTAGATGCTCAGTTTTAGTGACCCCCAGTCAAGGTTAAATCCCAACAGACACCTCTTCAACACCCCAAGTTCCTAAGGAAAAGGACAAATGTGGGTGGACATGACCCTCTATACACATAAAGTACAAGGAGTGTCTCACCTCACTTCTCTCCAAAAGGCTTTTCCTTTTGTTTTGTTGTTTTTTTAATTACGAGTTGTGCGACAAGACTTTGCCTGGGGACACGCGACACACAGGTCTATGCACCCCACATCCGGGCCCCACAGCAGACAAAAGTACGGATACCACCAAAGTTCAACTCGGTGGACCCAGGAGTTTCACCTGAGTGGCTTGCAGGAATGCGCGTGAGGGATGACTTACGAGAACAGGGGTGACTCAAAGACAGCTGCGTGGAGAGACTCTTGGTCCTGTATGGAAGCATCACCTGTCAATAAAAAAGTTGGCCTATTAGCTTAGGCTGGACATAGGAGGCGGGAATGTCGTGCCAGGAAACCCCCAAAAGACCACCAAGGAGCTGAATTCGATGCAATCGCACTAGGGTCTCTCGATTTAAGGTCGAGTTTGGGCCACATCACAGTCTCTGTCGCAGGAGAACGGGACGTGGTCCGGAGCTCAGTTTCTGGCAAGCATTTATAGAGGCAAGAAAGGAGTATCTAGCCTGGTACACATCTGACTGGGGGAGGGGGCATTGCGGCCTTTAACCTAATAGGCTGGTGCTGGGAGCCAAACCCAAACTCAATTCTGTTTTCCTCCCTATTGGTGCTTCTTAGGAAGTGAAAGGTCTGGGGCAGGCTTGTAACCTGAAGGTGCAGATTTGTTGGGGTGAAACCTGGAAATTGGTGCTGGATGCAGGTCTTGTTGGGGGTAACCTGGAAACCTCCCGTTAGTTAACTCGAGCTCAACTCGAGTTCGAGGTCAGGTTCTCTAAGATGGAGTCTGACCCCAAAAGATTTGGTTCTCAGGAGTTCCGGCAGGGAGAGAGGATTCTGGGATAGAGTTATTCGCCCAGAATGCTGATGGAGAAGGTCACATGAATCTGAGCAGCCATAACTAGCTAGCCTCGTGGCAGGACTTAGAAGAGACGGAGTGGGAATGAGCCAGAGCTTTTGGCCTAGGCATTTATTCACAAACATTTCAATCTCAGAGTTGTTATTCTGCTGTTACAAGCTGTATCACCAGATCCCTCCCGGATCTGGGAAACAGTTCACAAAAGCCTGGACCGGGAGTGCAACGCACTGCAGGCCGCTGTGAAGCAGGTTGGAGAGTATCCCTCTCTTTCAGGCGGCTCAGTTGATCTACACCTCGGCTGGTCTGCTCTCAGAGGCTCCTTTGCAGCTTGCTTCTCTGAGGGCAACTCTCAGCTGCCTTTACTGTTTACTCCTGGGAGTGTGGGGTGGGGGTGGGGGCTAGTGGAGCTGGTCAGTTTCAGGGACTTCCTGAAGCTATTCTGAGTTCTGATGCCTCCAGCTTAAGAAGTTCCGGTCGTGTGGAGAAAAGGCTACACAACAACGTACGTGTGTGTGTGTGTGTGTGTGTGTGTGTGTGTGTGCTGTGTGCAGTTACCCATGGAGTCCGAGAGAAGGGTATCGAATACTCTGGAAGTGGGAGTTACAGGAAGTGGGACTTACAGACTGTCGAGGGATGCCTACAGTGGATGCTGATGACCCCACTCTGGTCCTCTGCAAGAGCGGTACAGGCTCTTGGCAGATGGGCCCTCACCCCATTCCCGCCTCTCCCCCAAATAGATGAATCTATTACCAGACAACACCAGTAGCTTTTTAAAATCCAGCTGCTGGGGAACACCTCAATCCGTTTTCTGCACCGTGCTCCACTTGACCCAGCTTTTCAGTCTCATGGGCCAAAGAAGTCAGCCAGTGAGGGGACTCTAGGCAGCCGGAGCATGCAAGCATTCGGTGAGCTGGCAAGCAATAAGGCGTTGCCCTTTTCCCTCCAACCCCCCATTCCCTCTGCCTTGCTAAAATACCCTTAGATGACACTCCTAAAGCTAGCCACCAAGGTCATTTGATCACTTCCTCCTCCAGAGGCTGACTACCAAGGTCCAGCTATCAAAGTATTCAAGTCAAGCAATTAAAAAAGCCTTCTTTCAACTAACTCAATTAACACGTCCAACCAAGTCCAAACACCTCATTTTAGCACGGGCTTTCTCATTTTACCTCATAAGCTGCCATTTGCCAGCAGGTCGAGTCAGCAGGTCGAGTCTATCTTCTCTTTATCCACCTTTGGTGGTCTCTCCCACCCCCGACTCCCACTCCCCCCCTCAACCCCGCCCTGCTATGCATCCCTTCCCCCTTGTCCTGAATCTTCTGTCTGTCTCTTCTTCCCTGCCTTTTGTCCCTCTGGGGCACATAAGTTTCCTTTGGGCTGAAAACGGCTCTCTAGGTGTCTGGGTGTGTGTGTGTGTGTGTGTGTGTGTCCCTCTCTTCACACTGCCAAACACTTAACTCTTCTCCACCCCACTGGGCCACAGGCACAAAGCTTTCCTCAGGCACAAAGCTTTCCTCAGTACACCTCAGACAGAGCCATGTTTGTACGGAAGTCCGTTCTTTTTGCTTTGGCTTTCATTAATTAAACCTAATCCTGTGCTGTGGGCAAGCCATGAGTGTCCATCTCAGAGGCTGACTTCCGGGAGTGGGTCCTCTCCCCCAACCCCAGGGGGTCTGGGGATCAAACCCAGGTTTTTAGGCTTGACAGCCGGCAACTTTACCCAGTGAACCCCCTGCTTGCTGCTTCAAACCATTTTGGGGTGGGGATGGGGTGCAACATCTATGTAGCCCTGGCTGGCCTATGTAGACTAGGCTGGCATCAGACTCAGAGGTCCCCCAGCCGCAGCTGGGCTTACAGTTTGCACCACAACGCCTGCCTTCCCTTGTTTTCAGAGGCAGGCGTTCACCTCCGGGTCTTGCCTGGCCTGAACCGCACAGCAGAGATCACAGGCATGCAGCACAAGGCCCAACTACCCAGGTTATTTTCCAGGTCTCTGCACACTGTCTGCTCGTTCTGTAGGCTATGCAGCCTACCCAAGGCCCCCAGGCAAGTATAGGCAGCTGCTACTAACTAACCCGGCCCCAGGACATATGCTCACAGTGAATCCCGGACCTGGCAAGTGGGCTTAGAGGAGTAAACACACCTGCTCCACGGCTGGCAGCTGGAGTTTGGTCCCCACAATCCACGTGCTGGAAGGAAATTTGACTCCCAGAAGCCCTTCTCTGACCTTCGCCCAGGTCCCTGCACTCACACACTACATACACTCATCTGCACATAGAACTCGGGTTGGAGACATGTTCCGGCGACGGAGCACACTGGCTGCTCTTCGCTCAGACCCGGGGTTCGTTTCCCAGCATCCTCCATACCAAAGCTCCGGTTCTGGGGGATCCTATGTTCTTTTTTTTTTTTTTTTTTTTTTTTTTTTTTTTTGAGACAGAGTTTCTCTGTGTAGCCCTGGCTGTCCTGGAACTCACTCTGTAGACCAGGCTGGCCTCGAACTCAGAAATCCACCTGCCTCTGCCTCCCAAGTGCTGGGATCAAAGGCGTGCGCCACCACCGCTCGGCAGATCCTATGTTCTTTTCTGCCCCACCTCCCCGTTTTCTGGCCTTCTCTGGCACTGCACACATGGGGCACACAGACAGACAGGCAGGCGAAAGCACTCCTACACAGTACATAAAAAATAAGCAAAAATCTAATGAAAAATTCCGGAATATTCATTCGTTTCCACTCCTAAAGAGACCACATTGATTAAAAACAAACAAACAAACATACAAAAAAAAAAAAAACCACGGGAAAGAGAACTGTCGTGTGCTTTGGGCCTCTTCCATCTCTCGGCGTTTACACAGCACCTTCACATTTCCGAGGCACGGCACCAACATTTATTAATCCTCACAACAACCCTGTGAGGTAGGTCAACATGTCCTTCATAGCAGAGAACAGAGCCAGAAGTCAAGAGGATCTTGCCCATACCTGATTGAGGCTTCAGGAACAGCTGGTGAGGGCTGGACCGAATCCAGAAGCAAGGGCTCTTGGTCCTGCACACCCACTGGCGGACACCGCGTGGGTGTGTTTCTACCAATCAAGTTTGCATACACGAAGGAACAAAGGACGAAAATGATGTCTGGGGCAACAGGAAAACCAACGTTCGAATGGCCCAGGGAAACGTCAGTCGAGAGAGCAAGCACACTAACCAGCACAGGGAGGAGGGGAGACGATGTGCGCTGAGAGAGGCTGAGGCTGGGTTTGGTTTGTAAAGTGGACCCCAACCTGGAATCTTCAGGATGGTTTAGAGAAATGTAAACAAACTAGGATCACGTTCCAGGGTGGGCAGCCCAAGTTCCTGTGGTTTCCAAATAGGAGAGGAGTAAGGAAAAGATAAGTCCATCATCCAACTCAAATTTAGGCCAGGAACATGGGGATCATGTCTGGGCCAGTAAGAAAGACCAGGCCATGCCTGATACACAACCAGGGCCTCTGCATCCTGTCTGTACCCCACTTTTGTCCTGGGGATTCCCCCTCCGGCACACTTCTCCTCCTAGCAGGCAGCTTTCCCTCTACACCACTCACTACACAGCCATGGTAGCCACCAAGTAGCTCGGTTGACAAATGTCTCATGGTTATCTGACTGAGCCAGGAAACTATGATGCTGATGCATTTTGAAACAGTGCCCCCAGAAAACTGGGTCACTCTACGTGAGGTAAAGCATTCAGTGAACCTGGTTTGGCCATTTCAACAGAAAGGAAAAAAAACAAAGGAAAAAGAAGAAAAAAAGAGAAAACCCCCGCACTGTAAAGCATAGTACCGGAGTAGATTTATTATAGCTACCCCGAGTTCCAGAGCGATACAAGGGGCACGGAGTAAAAACGCCGCTGGTGTCTCTGGGCGTTTACAATATTGGTTTAGTCCACAAGTTTAAGGCAAACATACTAACACATCTGCTTTTCTTCAGAGATCATACTTATAAAGCTTACATAAAGTCTGACCAACACTTCTACGTCCATTAATTTAAAGTAAGTCTCATTAAGATGCTTTACACAGATACATGAAAGAACTAAGGGAACAGGATGCTTAAAAAAATATTCAGAAAGGCAACCTTTATCTTGTGTGAACAATGTACTTTGAAAATGTTAAAACTGGACAAGCGATTCTTAGGTAAATAAGGCCTGCAGCCATAGAATCGCCACATATGAAATAAACACAGTTAAGACAGGCTACTTAAAGAAAAGAGAAAGTTGAACTTTGGGCTTCTTGGAAGGTGGAGTGCGAGGTGGCAGGCCACTACCCTGCGGTCAGTGAGCCCAGCTGCTCCACTGTCTCTCAGAAGAAGAGTCGATGCACTGTGCCCGCTGTTTCTGTTGTTCCCAGTGAGCTTAGATGCCGGAGGTCGTCAGGAAAACAAACCAGATTTGAAGGCAGCCCTTTTCATCAGAAGGCGCAGTGAGGCCTATGTGTCTCCATTTAAGACCGCGAGGCAGTTCTGCAGTAGCTGGAGGTTACCCTAGTAAGGAGGAAACAACCAATCACCAATTTTTTCAGTCCTAACAGCTTGCAAGAATTGTTGTTTGTAAAAAATTTTTATTGTTATTTGATGTGTATGAGTGTTTTGCCTGCATGTACGTCAGGGGCCACATACAAGCAAGCAAGCATAAAAGAAATTGTATTATAATGTCACAATTCTACAAACATTCTGTAACAGTTTAAACACACAAAGTACCAACTTGTTCAGTAAATAAATTTCTATCTAGACAAGAATGAATGGTTTAGATTATTTTACTTTAAAAAAAAAAAAAAGATTCATTTTTATTATATGTGTGTGAGTGGTTAGTCTGAAGAGGGCATCAGGTCCCCGGAACTGGAATTACTACAACTTTAAGTCGCTGTGGGCGCTGGAACTGAAGAACCTGGGTCCTCTGCAAGAGCAGCACAGCCAATGCTCTCAGCAGCCGGGCCATCTCTCCACAACCTTGACATGCTTTTGGCAAGGGTAAAATTAAGACTTTTGAGTCCAAAGTTAACTAGTGAATTTGATTTGTGATTGTGTGACAGGCATTAAACTAGTATTAAAAAAAATACTAACATTTCACACAAAAGTATTCTACAGAATTCAGACGCAGGTAGCCATTTGTAGAACATTTGAAGTTGTTTCAAAACTTAGAGGTACAAGCGGCATCTGGTGAGTGGGATCTGGTGAGACCCACCTTTAATCCCAGCATTTGGGACGTAGAGGCAGCAGAGGGATCTATGTGAGTTCTAGTACAGCCAAGACTACACAGAGACCCTGTTTAAATTCCCCTGCAGCCCCTGTGGTGGTTGAGTAAGGATGTCCCCCATAGACTCATATATTTGAATACTTAGGGAGTGGCATTAGGAGGTGTGGCCTTCTTAGAGGAACTGTGTCACAGAGGCAGGTAGAGGTGTGGTAGGCTTTGGGGTTTCTTTTCTGGTGGATCTCAGACTGTTCTAGCTATTGCCTGCATGCTTCCATGCTCCCTAACATGACAATAATGGACCACCCTCTGAAACTGTAAGCCAGTCCCCATTTAAATGCTTTCTTTTAAACAGGTTCTCTGAGCTGGATGGTGGTGGTGCCTTTAATCCCAGCCCTTTGGAGGCAGAGGCAGATGCCAGTGGATATCTGAGTTCCAGGCCAGCCTAGTCTACCCAGAAAAATCCTGTTTCAAAAACCAAAAATGGAAAAAGAGTTGCCCTGGTTATGGTATCTCTTCACAGGATTAGAACAATGACTAAGACACAACATTGTGCTAAAAGGAAGAACCTTCCCATTGGATGTAGAGGTTTTGACAGTAACCCTAGCCCCTGTGAACCTGAGGCAGGAGATTGGTCAGTCTGAGACCATGCTAGACCACATAACAAAACCCTGCCATTTTAAACCTGAGGTGCAGGGATGGGAGGAAACAGGTAAAGGCGTTTGCTTCACAAGCCTGACGACCTGAGCTGAGTCCCTGAAACCCAAATAAAAAGCTGAGTGTAGTGGAACATCTGTAATCGCAGATGATTGATAGCCAGGGTTTCTATGGATGTGAAGAAACACCACGATCATGGTGACTCTTGTAGAGGAAAACATTTATACTGGGACTGGTGTACAGGGTTACTACACGATCATCATGGTGGGAACACGGCAGCTTGGAGGCAGACACGGTGCTGGAGAGGTAACTCAGATTATGCCTCTGGATCAGTAGGAAGAGAAGGGGGGGGAGAGGAGAGAGAGAGAAGAGAGAGAGAGGAGAGAGAGAGAGAGAGAAACACAAGTCACTACAGCACATTCTGGTAATCCCAGAACTCAGGACAGAAATACTGCCATGAGTTTAAACTAAGCCTGAATTACAGAGTGATACAGAGTGAGTTTTGGGAGATTTTAGTTTTAAATTAAAAAAAAAAAAAAAAAAGAGAAAGAAAGAGAGAGAGAGAGAGACGAGAGAAGAGAGAGAGAGATATCAACATTTGAAGATGGGATATAGCTCAGTGGTAGAATACTTGCCTAGCATATGCAAAGTCCTGGATTTGATCGGCATCACAGAAAAGAAAAATGAAAATCAACATTCTGAAGCCAGCATAATAGTAGATTCAAACAAGAACCATCCATGGATTTAAAAAAAAAAAAAAAAATCTCAGGTTTATTTTATGTATCTGAGTTTGGTATGCATGTATGTATGCGCACTCCATGCATGCCTGGCACCTGTAGAGGGCCTCTAATTCCCTAGCACTGGAGTTACAAATCACATGTGGGGACCAGAAATGAAACCCATCCCTTCTAAAAAAAACAAGTGCTCTTAGCCTGTTGAGCTATTCCTCCAACACACACATTGATGGGCTTTAAGAACCAGGGATCTTGGGCTGGAGAGGTGGATGGCTCACTGGTTCAAAGCACTGACCGTTCTTCCAGAGAACCTGGGTTAACTCCCAGCACAGCGGCTCACAACTGTCTGTAACTCCAGTTCCAGAGCGTCCAGCGCCTCACACAGGCACACATGCAGGCAAACACCAATGCCATGAAATAAAAATAATTCAAAAAAATTATCCTGCTGGGTGGTGGTTGCACATCTTTAATCCCATCGCTCTGGAAGCAGAGACAGGTGGATCTCTGTGAGTTCAAAGCCAGCCCTGTTCTATAGAGCTATTTCCAGAATAGCCAAGGCTATGCAAAATCCCTGTCTCAAGAGAAAAACAAAAAATAGAAAACCTTCCATGCTCTATTAGGACTTTCTTTTTTTGCTCTCATAGAATTATAGCCTATGTATGAATACACCACAATTCATCACTCACCCACCCACTGGGTGGAATACTGATTACTTTCATGTTTTTTTTTTTCTGAGACATTTTCAATTTTTAAAAAGATATGATTTTATTCATATGTGTATACTATATATAGTCAGGTGCTTACAGAGGCCACAAAATGACATTCTATCTCCTGAACATGGAGCTAGGATGGTTATGAGCCACTTGATTCAGGTGCTGCTTGTAATTGCTATGTCATCTCTCCAGCCCCAAAGGTATAGCCCAGGCTAGCCTTGAACTTGTGACTCTACCTCTGCCTCTTCAAGTGTATCCTACAGGTATGCATTACCACCACTGGCAAACACTAAACAGTATTTTTGTTTACATTATTTTGTGTGTGCATGGATGTATATGTGAATGTCTCAGCATGTGTGTAGATCAGAGTACAGACTCCCAAGTAGAGGCTGAGGCAGGAAGACCACTGAGTTTAAGGCCAGCCTGGTCTACCTAGTGAGCTCTAACCAAGCCTGTAGAGTTAAGAAGCTGCCTCAACAACCACAGACAAGCTCATTCCCAGGCTGTCAGGATGGAGTGTAGCTCAGTGACAGAATGCTGGCTGGCATGCACAGAATCCTAGGTACAATTCTAGTACTGAAGACAACAGAATCCCAAATAAGGACTAATCAACTATGAGCCCTTACTGCATAAGCCTGAGCCCTCAGCTCATCCGGAAACTTAGACAAGGCAGAAGCAAACCCAAGAGGTGGCCTCTGATCTTCACTCGTACATACATGCAAACATGTGTTCACACACACAAGTGTAAAAGAAAACATCCAAATAACCCAAGGACAGGTGTGTCAATCTCCTGTAGGAGGCTGATCAAAGGAGTAGCACCTATTTTATTACTGACTCAAGTTAAAATGTACGTGATTAAATATTCTTTTGAAACTTATTTATGAGTACACTGTAGCTGTCTTCAGACACACCAGAAGACAGCATTAGATCCCATTACGGATGGTTGTGAGCCACCATGTGGTTGCTGGGAATTGTACTCAGGTCCTCTGGGAGAGCAGTCAGCACTCTTAACCACTGAGCCATCTCTCCAGCCCCATGACTAAATATTTAATGACACTACCTTTGCATGCTTCAGTTCTAGTTCTGCAAGTTCCACTAAATTTTTTCTGAATGCAGCAACTCTTCTTGTCTTAAAATCTATCAGTTCTGTAAACAAAAATAAAACAATTAGAATGCCACCGTCAAGCAAGCACTGAGCCCAAAGGCACGTGTGTCCTCAGTACCTTGTTTTGCAGATTCGATATTTTTTCAAACTTCTGACAGCACAACTGTTGGGAAGTTTCGGCCTGTAGAACATCTTTGTTTTTCGCTCTTGCCTTGTCCAGGGCTTTATTGGCATTCTCATAATCCACCAACGATCTAGACCTTCTATAGAGGAGGTCCTGCAAGACAGAACATTCACAGTGCACGCTGTGCCCTTACCACAGTTAGATGCAACGCCACCAGTAGCAGCAGCAACACTTAACAGTGGGGACTTCCAAATACTTTGTTGTGGGCTTGAACCAGGCTCACACTTTATGCTTCCCAGCCCCTAAATGTTTTTTTAATAAATAATAGCTTAATTTAAATAGATTCCCATACTTTACAACTCACCCAAATAAAATATATAACTCAGGGCTTATACTACGTGCAGAGCTGAGTAACTATCTGAACCAATTTTAGACACTATTCACCATTCAATAAGAAAATCCATACTCACTAACAGCTTTTTGTCTCCATGAATTTACCTATCTGGCCAGGGTACCGACATAGTCCAGGACGGCTTCAAACTCACTACAAAGCTGGAGATGACTTAGAACTCCTGACCCCCAGTCTCCTCTTCCCAAGGGTTAGGACTACAGGCATCCCCAACAATAGGCCTGATTTAGCCCCCGACCCAACCCCCTTTTCTTTCTCTGCAACAGAATGTTTCACTATGTAGCCCTGGCTGGCCTGGCATTCAACAAAGACACGGCTGCCTCTGCCTTCCCAGTGCTGGGCTTAAAGGCAAGGGCTGCTCTACCCAGCTGATTTCTTCCTTCTTTAATCCCACAACAGTTATTATTAAAAGGTAAATGCTGACCCTCAGATGAACTTAGGAAATACTGAGCTGGGTGTGGTGATGTGTGACTTTAATCTGAGGCAGCAAAAGCAGGCAGGGTCTCTGTGAGTTGGGGGCCAGCCAAGGCCTTACAGTGAGACCACTCCACCTCAACCCCCAAAAGGATTCATGAATTTGCAAGTCATTCTTTTTTTTTTCTTTCCCCAAAACAGGGTTTCTCTGTGTAGCTCTGGCTGTCCTGGAACTCACTCTGTAGATCAGGTTAGCCTCGAACTCAGAAATCCACCTGCCTCTGCCTCCCAAGTGCTGGGATTAAAGGCTTGCGCCACCACTGCCTGGAGGTATATGAATCTTATTTGAGCACTTTTTTTTCCAGATAGGGTTTTGTTGTATAGCCCAGGCTGTCCTGCAACTATATACTAGGCTGGCCTCCAACCCCAAGATCCACCTGCCTCTGCCTCCGGAGTGCTGGGATCAAAGGTGTGCAGCATTATGCCTGGCTCCAGGAGAGGCTCATTCATACAGCATTTATTTATTGCTTGAGACAAAGCCTCACTACACAGCCCAGGCAGCCTCACACTCGTTTCTCCTGTCCACCCCACCGAGTGGCAGGAGCCTAGCCATAACAGAGAGCTGCAACAGATGAAAATACACACCAGTATCCTCATACGGCACTCACACTTTTCCATCCAATCATATCTGAAGAAACGACAGCAGTTACCTTAGCTGCTTGAGACTCCCGCAAGTAGTACTTTAGTAGGTCAGAAAGCTTGAGGTCCTCGTCAGCAGACACTCGAGCTTCTATTTTCTGAAAAAGGGGACCTGTGGATTAGATCACCTGCTACATTCTACTTTAAGCAAAAATACTGAAGAACTACAGACCCCATTTTGCTTTTTCAGATGTCTTTGGTAATTCCAACAAGAAATGAACAGAAAAATCAAATAACATTAATGAATTTACGGAATAATAAATAACAAATTTATAGAATAACATTAATGAATTTCTACATTTGAAAACTGGTTTTCAGGGCCAGGCGGTGGTGGCGCACGCCTTTGATCCCAGCACTTGGGAGGCAGAGACAGGTGGATTTCTGAGTTCGAGGCCAGCCTGGTCTACAGAATGAGTTCCAGGACAGCCAGGGCTACACAGAGAAACCCTGTCTCGAAAAACCAAAAACCAAAAAAAAAAAAAAAAAAAATTGTCTGTCTATTTGTTTCTCTGTGTAGCCCTGTCGGTCCTGGAACTCACTCTGTAGACCAGGCTGGCCTTGAATTCAGAAATCAACCTGCCTCTGCCTCCGAAGTGCTGGGATTAAAGGCGTGCGCCACCACTGCCCGGCTATTTGTCTATTTCTTAAAGGCATGCTCACCAACCAGCTAAAACACAGGTGACAAAAATCACCAAGTGTGAGCAAGCTCACAGAGCATCCTGAATGCTCAGTTACTCAAACAGGGACAAATGTGGTAAATCGGAACTGCGTGGGGTGCTAGTATTGAAGGTCAGAGGTCAGCCTTTGGAAGTTGGTTCTCTTCTTCCATCATGTAAGTTCCAAGGATCAAACTCAGGTCTTGACAGTAAAAGCCTGTACTGTAGCCTGTGAGCCTTCTTACTGTTCCTAACAGATTTTTTTCTCAGATAGGTCATGTTTGGTCTTGAATTCAAAATCCTCTTGCCTCAGCTTCTGGAGTGCCAGGATTATTGGTGTGGGTCACTGTAGAGAAATGGCATGAGGAGACTGCTCCCAGCCTGCTAGCTTTGAGGTGACTGAAGATACCTGAGAATCCAGCATACTCAGACAAAGTAAGCATACTTTCTCTTTAGAGAATCCTGATGTTCTACTAAGTAAGCTGCATGCCTGAGAAAGTGGCCTTCATGATCCTTTTCTCATAAGAAGCAATACATCTGCAGGCAGATTTCTGAGTTTGAGGCCAGCCTGGTCTACAGAGTGAGTTCCAAGACAGCCAGGGCTACACAGAGAAATCCTGTCTCGAAAAACCAAAAAAAAAAAAAAAAAAAAAGAAACAATACATCTAAGCTTTGGACTGCTGAGAGATCTTCAGTCTGCAAGGATGTCTGGGTCACTCTGAACCAAGGTAATAATAGGGGGACAGCATCTGGTGAGAACTGCAAACTGGGACTTTATTCTGCTTTGCCTTTAAAAGAAGCTGAAACTTTGAATAGACTGTGCATTGGATGACTACGCCTGTATAGCCACTGTGTCCTGTTAATGTGGCTCTACCCTTGGAACCCCAACACACTAGACATTGACAGGTCACCACAGCTGACATTTTGAACAATTTTTTACATTACTATTACTTTGTGTCACCATGCAAGGATGCACGTGTGGAAGTATGACAAGTGTAAGGAGTCTCTTCTGTCTCATTGTTTTACAGTACGATGCAATGTTAGTTTCACAATGGATACAAAGTTAGTTTCACAATGGATACAAAGTTAGTTTCACAATGGATACAAAGTTAGTTTCACAATGGATACAAAGTTAGTTTCACAATGGATACAATGTTAAGTTTACAATGCCATTCAATGTTCAAACAAGCACAATCTATGCAGCGGTTCTCTCAAGCTTAGTACTTACTCTTGTTTTATCAAACAGTTCTGAAACTTTGAGGAAAAACCTGCAAAGTAAAAATACTTTCATCAGAAGCATCATTTGATTAATTTTTCACTTTGTTTAGAGATAATGACTCCATATTAATAAAGGACATTTTTGTTTCATCACATAAAGCATCTGATGATGATCTTGCTAACTGAAAACTTCAATAGTTAAAAAAAATACTCCCTGCACTTATAACAATAAACTGCTCACTTAAAACCCCAGAACAGTATTATTTTGATTCCCTAGAATCTATATGGTGTTAAGGAGAGAAAAACTCCCACAGTTGTTCTTTGATCTCCACACTTAATCACACATACAAGTGTGTGTCGCCCAAATAAATAGCCAGCCAAGTATGGTGGTGCACACCTTTAATCCCAGCACTCAGGAGGCAGAGGCAGGTGGATTTTTGTGAGTTCTGAACCAGTCTGGTCTACAAAGATATATAGTGATATAGATATAGTGAGACACTATTTCCAAGAACAAAAAAGGTTAAAAAAAGAAACTTTTTTAAAGCAAGCAAATAAAGGAAAATACTACAGTCAGACAGTTTTTAGGATCCTCTGACAATATTGTTTGGTTCTGGGGCTGGAGAGATGGCTCAGCTGTTAAGAGCACTCACTGTTCTTCCAGAGGTCCTGAGGTGACTCACAACCATCTGTAAAAGAATCTGACACCCTCTTCTGGTGTATCTGAAGACAGCTACAGTGTACTCACATATGTTAGTAAGTAAATATTTCTTTTTCTTTTTTTTGGTTTTTCGAGACAGGGTTTCTCTGTGTAGCCTTGGCTGTCCTGGAACTCACTCTGTAGACCAGGCTGGCCTCGAACTCAGAAATCCGCCTGCCTCTGCCTCCCAAGTGCTGGGATTAAAGGCGTGCACCACCACCGCCCAGCAAGTAAATAATTCTTAAAAAATTGTTTGGTTCTTTATTTTTGGCATTTAAGAAAATTGAGTCCAGGGACTCATGCACACTAGGCAAGGGCTCTACTACCGCAGTTTAAATACTTCTAGATATAGCAGTTTTTTTCTGAAAACAAAAATAAATAAGCAACTGCTGTCTGAAATTCACTTTCAAATAGACAGTGTAGCAAGTCTAAATATCAATTTTTCAATACTCCAGGCTGGGTATGGTGTCTCAACCCTTAACTCACAGCACTTGGGACGCAGGCAGGTCTCTGTGAATTAAGAAACCAGCACAGTTACATAGTAAGAATCTATTTCAACAAAAAGAGGGCTGGAGTGGGAGGGGGCCTGTAGTAGATCGCTCAGCAGTTAAAAGCCCTTGCTTGCTTCTTTCTTCCAGAGCACTGGAGTTCTGTTTACAACACCATGTCAGGTGACTCCCAATTACCTGTAACTGCAGCTCCAGGGGATCTGACATACTCCTTGACCTCTGAGGACACTAGCACACAATTGTCATACACTCACACAGACACACACATACATACATAAAAATGGAAAGAAAAAACATGTATGTATATAGAATATACAAGTACTGAACAACTTAATTTACTTATTTATTTTTTTTCTTTTGTTTTTGTTTCGAGACAGGGTTTCTCTGTGTAGTCCTGGCTGTCCTGGAACTCACTCTGTAGACTCAGGCTGGCCTCCAATTCAGAAATCCGTCTGCCTCTGCCTCCCAAGTGCTGGGATTAAAAGCGTGTGCAGCACCACCACGCCCGGCTCTTAAATGACTTATTTTTATGTGTATGGGTGTTTTGCCTGCATGTAAATGTGTATCATTTTTAAAAATTTTTTATTTATTTAATGTTGAGTGCTCTGCTGCATATATACCTGGGGGCCAGAAGAGGGCATCAGATCCCCTTATACATGGTTGTAAGGCACCATGTGGTTGCTGAAAATTGAACTCAGGACCTCTGGAAGAGTAGTCAATGCTCATAACTGCTGAGCCATCTCTCTAGCCCCCTAAATTTTAAATTTTAATGTAGGTATGCTGTGTGAGTATTCTATATATGTGCAGAAGGTGTTGGATCTCTTGGAACAGAAATTACAGGTTGCTCTAAGCCACAAACATACATGCTAGGAATCAAACTGAGACATTTCTCCAGTTCCAAGATTTAATTTTTTTCCCCTTCCTTCTTGTTTTTATGAGACAGGGTCTTATTGTGTAGTTCAGGCTAGCCCAGAATTCAAAATTGTTCTGCCTTGGCCTCAGGTACTAGGATGAGATATATATCACATACACTCTCCAGTTATATTTTTTATTTATTTATTTATTTTTGAGACAGGGTTTCTCTGTGTAGCCCTGGCTGTCTGTCCTGGAACTCACTCTGCAGACCAGGCTGGTCTCGAACTCAGAAATCCGCCTGCCTCTGCCCCCCAAGTGCTGGGATTAAAGGCGTGCGCCACCACCGCCCGGCCAGTTTTATTTTTGAGACAAGGTGTCATGTATATCAAACTTGATCCAGCCTCAATTCCATGATGTGCTGTGATATACATCTCTATCACACATACATACACAAAATAAATAAATGTAAAAACAAATTGTTTAATGTCAGTGCAAGGAATGGTAGTACATGCCTGTAAATCCCAGCAGCCAGCATTCAGCCAGCATTCAGGTAGCAGAAGCAGGAAAACCCAGAGTTCAAGGTCATTCTTTGCCTCACAGTAAATTTGAAGCCTGCATGGGCTACATAAGATCCTTGTGATAAAGTGTTGAGAAGGGTGACAGGGGTGGGGGGAGGGCACCGAGTATTTAGCTCAGTGGTAGACCACTTTAATTGTTTTAAATTAAACACCACTTGAGGTGGGGGAAAAAGGTAACCAAGGCATTATAAAAAAAGTTTAGTCTGACTTCCAATGAAATATATAGCAAATGTGTGATGTGTTCAATGTCTGTCTGTCTCTGTCTATTGAGAGGTTCTATCTATCTATCTATCTATCTATCTATCTATCTATCTATCTATCTGTCATCTATCTATAGAGAGGGTTTCACTATGTAGACAGAGCTGGCCTGGAACTATGTAGACCACGCTAACCTCATACTCACATATATCAGCCTGCCTTTGTTTCCTAGGTGCTGGGATTAAAGGATGTACTACCATGCTCAGCCTGAAGTGTTGAACATTTTAAAATAATAATTAGAAAATGAGAAGACAAAAAAGAAACCAAGTATTTTATAAGAATAAAAACCCAGTTTATAAAAAATGGGTTGATAAAAATATCCTAAAATGCCTATGGAAATTACAAGTACTATTTCCTCTGCTGCCAGCAAAACCCTTTGTCTGCTTTGGTTATATTAATGATCTTAGCTATAATCCTTACTTGCATATGTCTGTCGAGTCCTGAGTTCCTAAAGCATATAGTGAAGACCCAATCCTATTGTAGTCATCGGCAGCACCTATGGAGAAAGGTTTGAGAATTAAAAAGCAAGCTTTAATAATATATTAACCTGTTGATTTAAAAATACTTACTGATTACCTATCGCAACATCTAATGTAAGACACAGAGTAAAGGAACAAGCAACTGCAATGCAGTATGGCGGACACTGGACATGTGAAAACTGCTTTAGGATGGATGGGAGCAGATACACACACACACACACACACACACACACACACACACACACACAACGCCACCTAAGCTGGGGGACGGTGGAAACTACAGAATGAACTCACGTGTGTAGGATGAGTGAATCTTTACCAGGCGGAGAGCGCACCCTGACTAAAGGGAACTGCATGGAGAAGGGTCACAGCAATAGAGAACAGCACACCAGACAGCAGGTGTGACTCAGTACTGCTGGAAACAAAGGGGAGCAGAGGAAGTGAAGACAGGAAAGCTGGAAGCATTCTGGAGGTCAAGGTCTTACAAACTACAAGAGTTTGGGTTTGGGCGATAAAAATAACTAAGTATTTAAGCCAAAAGGTGGCAAAATCAACATAAAAAGGATTTTAGAGCTCTCTACCTCTCCAGAAAAGTCTGCTATCTACAGTCTAAAAGAAGAAAGACTGAAAAGACAGAATGACCAACCAAGAAACAGGCACAGTGATCTGGTATAGATACTAGTAAAGATGATGAAAGTCACTGGGAAGATCTGATAGGTAGGAATTATAAACAGGAGACTTGATATACATAGGGGACATACACAAATGATAGCTCCTTTATTCACAGATACTACAGGGCAAAGGACTCAATCTGAGCACAGTTCCAGGGATTTTTCCCCCATAGGCAGCTCACTGAGAGAGGATTATAGTAAGTACTTCTTTTAGTTCAGCGTTAAAGGAATGCAGTACAACATGGGACCACTCTATGTCTTCGGTGCATCCCTATGTTAGCAGCCTTATATGGAAATGAGGATAACAGTGGTACCCATGCCAAAATTTATGTGGAAGATTCAATGAGTTATTCAATATTACAAAGTGTCTGGAATAAAAAGTACATGCTACACAAGAACACAAGACAAAGTAATTACCACATATTAGCGAGTAATAAACAAGATCACTCTCTGGGAATACAGTAGCAGTATTTTCACTAGTGTCTGTCTCTTTAACAAATCAATAACCCTTATATTATACTTACGTTGCACAAAATTAACTGATAAACACTTGATCATTATTTAAATTAGAATGGTTCTATTTTTATAGTTTAAAACATTTTAAATTATGTGTATCTGTGTAAGGGTATGTGTTCTTGAGTGCACATCTCCTTGGAGGCCAAAAGAGGCAGCCTTCAAGTCCCTTGAAGCTAGAGTTACAGGTGGTTGCAAGCTGTCCAACACGGGTGCTGGGAATCAGACTCAGGCCCTCTGGAAGAAGAGCAAGTGCTTTTAGCAACTCATCTATCTCTCCAGATTCAATGTGTCTATTAAATTTTGAATAAATTAGGTATAAGGCGCATACCTGTAATTCCAGAGCCTATTATGAGGTGACGAGCTCATTCACTCCTCCTGCCTCTGCCTCCACAGTGCGGGGGTTCTAGGCTTGCTACCATAACCTGCTTTATTTGACTCTGTGATCAACTATTATCAACTCATGATCATCTCTCTTTAGGCACCATCTATTTGGCCAAATTAATACAAATCACTAACACTTTCTTCAATTCATTCCCTCCCTGTACCCTTTTCTTCTTTAAATTTTTATTGGTTTAAACTTTATTATTAGGGGCTGGAGAGATGGCTCAGTGGTTAAGAGGTCCTGAGTTCAATTCCCAGCAACCACATGGTGGCTCAAATAAAATAAAATAAAATCTGTAACGGGATCCAATGCCCTCTTCTGTGTGTCTGAAGGTAGCTACAGTGTACTCATACACATAAAATAAATAAGTAAATCTTAAAAAAATGATAATAAAAAAGAAAGAAGTTAAACATTATTAACAAGTGTGTGTTTTGAGTGTGGGCACAGGCATGTCACAGCACGAGTGTGCAAGCCAGAGGACAGCGCTATGGAACGATTCTCTTCTTCCACCTTTATGTGGGTTCCTGGACTTGAACTAAAATCACTGTGCTTGTACAATACAGATCTTTACCCACTGAGTCATCTCATCTCACTTGGTACATAGTCCAGGCTGGCCCTCAAGCAATGGGATTACCAGTATATACACCAACAAAACCAACAGACACACCTTAAAAAGGTCTGGGGGACAGCTGAGGCAGGAAGCCTCAAAGTTCAAGGCCAGACTGAATCAAAACAGTGTGGGGCTATGACTGTGGCTTAACTGGGTGCTTACTAAACATTCACAAAGCACTGGGTGTGATGGTCACCACCACATAAAAACTGGATATAACACATACCTATAATCTCAGTTTAGGCAAAGCAAAGGCAGGAGGATCAGGGTCTCAAGACATTTTTGGTTACATAGTCATTTCAAGAACAGCTTGGGATATATATATTCTGACCCAAAGAAGACACTTAGGGGGCCTGAACATCATAAGCCACTGTTCTACATTCAGACTTTTAAATTGTAAGTAACATATTGACTGTATGATTATTTCAGTTACAATCTAAGTTTGGAGGGTAGCAACAGGACCTAGCAGTTAAGAGCATGTGCTGGTCTTACAGAGGACCTGTCTGGGTTTGGTTCCCAGCACCCGTATCAGGTGGCTCACAACCACCTTCAATTCCAGTGCTTCTGGTGCACATCCACACACCAAGGCATACACGAACACACATATTTTTTGGGGTGGGAGGGGGGAGGGTCTCTCTACAGAGCCCTGGCTGTCCTACAACTTACTATATAGACCAGGCTGGCCTTGAACTAATAGACTGCCTTCTGAGTGCTGGAATCAAAGACATGCATCACCATGGACAGCAAAACAAACAAATCTTTAGAAACAAAAAGTTTTACCACAGAAGCCTTACTTTTGTGAGATCTTGTCATTCTGTCAGATTTCGCAGATGCGTCCTTAACTCGGTTGTGATATTCTAAAAGGAATGTTCGCTCATGCTCAAAGAAGTCGTCTACGTCCTGCAGGATGAGGAAAGAGCACTGGCTGTTTACACATGCTTAGTCCACTATGATCTAAAACCTTGTCATCATTTAGAGGCAGGAAAGGAGCCCAACTAGCTTGTAGCACTCTGGCTTGACCACATTGGCACAGGGAAACTTTAGCAGACAGGCCCATGGTTCCTGGCTGAAGGTTAGAGTGTCCGAGTTTACCCTGAAACAGACACTGGCTGCACTCTGCTGCCACAAACATCCCTGCAGGAGAAGTGGACAAACACTCTTGATTAAGGGGATAGTTCTGGTATCTATAAACGAGAAACCCATTTTTCCTGGTCTATTACACATGTCACAGGTCACTCAGGGGCTGCCTAGCCTACTAACTGCTTCGACAGACCAAATGAGCTCTGTGAACAGGGACATAATTAAGCACCACTTTCAATCTTTTTTTTTTTTTAAACATTTATTTACTTTCTTTCACATGCATCGGTATTTTGCTTGCATGAATGTCTGCGCACCACCTGTGTGTCTTGTGCTCACAGAGGACAAAGGAGGACATTAGATCCCCTGAAACTGAATTGCAGACCATGTGGATACTAGCAAACCTGGTCCACTGGAAGACGGCAGTGGTATTAACACTGAACAATCATTTCTCCAGCCCCCAATCTCTTCTTGAAATAAGGCTAGATATATGTTTAAAAAAAAAATTCGCTATTAGTGCTTTCTAGCAACTGTTCTTTGAGTTACTGATATAAGTTAGCATTTATAGCAACAGGATCTGAGGGAGAGACTGCTCTAAGGAAAGGGCCATTTAACCATCACTTCCAACAGACGTCTTTTCTTAACCATGAAAATGAGGAGAAACATATCTAACTTGTAGGGTTATAATGAAGACTGTAAGCACAAGCCTCAAGTTAACATATTATACATGTTCAAAAATGTCCACTGATTACCAAAATCACAGCTCACAGTGGTTTATATTTACTAGCTAAGAGAAACGGTAACTATCAATGCACAGCAGCACTGGAGAGGATGCAGACTGAGTCTCCACGGGAGTCCAGTCTGCACCTGAACTGTTGACACCCGCTCAGAGTGTGAGTCAAACAGCACACACACACGCTCTCCTGCAGACTTAAGAGCTGGCAGTAACAATAAAATAGAAGCACTATTTATCTTAATATTTGCTGATACTGTAACATTTACAGAAAAAAGATGCCAGATAAGTAAATTCTCATACCATTTTAAAAAAGAAATTGTTACTATTTAGTAGTTGACTAATAAATATTTCCTCTCATATTTCATTTATCTTTCCCACAATTCCATGAATGGAGTAATATTACTTTATTTGAAGATGGAGAAACAGATTCAGTAAGAAGGCAGTTTTCCCAAGATCACCCATTTACCCAAAGACACTACCGAAACCTAGGCTGATAGCTACCTAACTCCAAAGCCAGGTCTGCCCCAATATTTGCAAGCAAGAACAAGTGCTCGGAGGCAGTCCATCCTACAGCTGTCTGTCCTGCACTCTGAAGGCCCCATGCACATGGGATTTAACATCCATTCTACTAGACATTTTCCCTTCTCTCTCTCCTCTAACCAGCTGCCTCACGGTCAGGCCCCCAGAGCATTCATAAAATACAAAGGGCACACAGCTTTAATCCCAGAATCTGAGAGGCACAGGCAAGTGGATCTGTGTGAATTCCAGTCCAACCAGGGATATACAGTAAGACTCTATCTACAAAACAAAGTCTAGATTTTCGACTAACGCTGCTCATCAAGTATAAACTTTACCTTTACTCCTGAAACAATTACTCCATCCGCTGACTTTACCATGTTTTTAAAGAAAATCCTCGAGTTTTTCTTTTTTATTTTTTCCTCGAACACTCAACTGAAAGGCAATTTAAAAAAAAAAGTTTAATACAGGTCTTCCTTTATACATAAGAAATGTATACGGGCTGGGGAGATGGCTCGGAGGTTGACAACACTGATTGTTCTTCCAGAAACTCACTATCTAGACCAAGCTAGCCTTGAACTCAGAGACATCCATCAGCTTGGTCTAGATAATGAGTTTCAGAACAGTCAGAGCAACAGAGACCTTGTCTCAAAAAAACAAAACTAAAGGCACGATGGCACACACCTGCAGTCTCAGCACTCTGAGCGGCAGAGGTAGGAGGAGCTTTGAGCTAAGAGACCTGACTGGTCTATAGGGTGAGTTCCAAGACAGCTAGGGCTGCATAGAAGACCTATTAAACAAACATAGAAGTGCTCCATAAATCATTTCCCTTACTCAACTTCCCTAAATGAACACCATGAAAGACACGCTGACTGGTCAGTAGAGGTGCTAACTATATCTGATCTCTAACTAGGTGTGGTCCTGTGTGCCTATATCTCAACACTGGGAACACAAAGCAGGAGGATTGTGCAAGTCTGAGGCTAACTGACCCTGTTTCAAAAGGCCAAAATAAAATTAAAATCTAATCTCTATTCTTTGTTTTAGGGAGGGGAACAGGGTCTCTTGACATAGCCCAGCCTGGCCTTGAGAGAGCCACCTGGTGATTCTTAGTCTACCACACTGGCTTTCTTAAAAACTTGAAAGTGTACAACTTTCTTTCTCTGACAACTCAAATGCTACCAACAGCTGTTTCAAATACTAGTTAAAACGAAAGGTATGAGTAATAAGCTGTATTAAATAAAGGACAAACCCACATTATCAAACCAAGAAGATGGCTAAGTAGGTAAAGGAACTTACTACTGAACCTAGCAACCTGCCTTCAATTCTGGAACCTACATGATGGAAGGAAAGGCCTCTCACATACCATCCTGTGACCTCCACAAGTGTACCCACATACAATAAATAAATTTAATTAAAAATTCTTTAAAAAGTGCTGGCGTCAGGTATGACGGTGCAGCTCTTTAATCCCAGCACTCAGGAGACAACCTGGTTAACTCCTGTGTATGGAGTTCTAGACCAACCAGGAGAGCTGGGAGCTCAAGAGTCCAGGCTAGCACATGCCAGACGAGCACCTACAACTGATTTCGATCTTTAGCCCTTTTACAATTATTTACTCTTTAAAAAACTTTTATTTATTTTTATTTCATGTGCATAGGTGTTTTACCTGCACGTTTGTCTATGTCAGAGTGTCTAATCCCCTGAATCTGTAGTTATAGACAGTTTTGAGTTGCCATGTTGGTGATGGGAATTAAACCCAGGTCCTCTGGAAGAGCAGCCAGTGAGTGTTCTTAATTGCTGAGCTATATCCTCAACCCACAGTTATTTATTCTTATAAGTACTTTTAAAATTATATTAGGCTGGCCATGAACTCACAGAAATCCACCCGCCTCTGCTTCCAAGTGCTGAGATTATTGCCTGGCCAAAAGAAACTACTTCTCTCTCTCTCTTTTTTTTTTTTTAAGATTTATTTATTTTCTTATATATGTGAGTACACCATTGCAGTCTTCAGACACACCAGAAGAGGGCATCAGATGCTATTACAGATGGTTGTGAGCCACCATGTGGTTGCTGGGAATTGAACTCAGGACCTCCTCATAAGAGCAATCAGTGCTCTTAACCACTGCACCATCTCTCCAGTCCAGTCTTATGCCAGAAAAATAAGCATTTGGCCTTACATTAATTGATATAACTAAAACTTAGAATACTTAAATATCAGACAATCTGGCCCAGGGCTCAGCTGGGGGCTTGGTGTTAACAGAAAAGGTTATATGAAACTCAGGGGTAGAGCTCACATCAGGTGGCTTCTCTGAGACATCTCACAGGCCCTGAAACTTACTGAGTATGAAAATGGTTTAAAAAAATAAAAGATTGAGGGGCTGGAGAGATGGCTCAGCGGTTGAGAGTACTGACTACTCTTCCAGAGGTCCTGAGTTCAATTCCCAGTAACCACGTGGTGGCTCACAACCACCTGTAATGGAACCCAATGCCTCTTCTGGTGTGTCTGAAGGCAGCTACTGTGTACTCATATACATAAACTAAATAAATCTTTTAAAAAAACAAATAAATAAAAGGTTTGGATTTCAGTCTGGCTCTGATGTGCATGCCTGTAATTTTAAGTATTAAGTAAGCAAGCAGAGACAGTACTGAGTTTGAGGCTAGCCTGAAATACAGACTAAAAAACAGAAAAAAAAAAAAAAAAAAGTTTTGGGGCTGGGGATGTAGCTAAGTTAGAGAGGCTCTAAGTTCTATCCCCTGTACCACATTCAAACTGGGCATGGTAGCACATGCCTATAACCACAGCAATCATGACGGGGAAAGAGGATCAGATATCCTATACCATCTAGGGCTGCATGGAGTTTGAGGCCAATCTGGGATACCTTGGCTTTCTGTTTCAGAGAAACTAAGTTTTTGATTTTGTACTTTTGGATCATGGAAATTCAATTTATAACTTGATCTTACTAATCCACTCTAGTTCTACTGAAACTCTACTTAACTACTGAAAATGTGGCGCTTTAAACTGCCCTGAAAAAATCAAAGCAGTAAGATGCTCTCCTGTTAAAGGTGTCGCTGGCAACTTAAGTGTGACCTCCAGGTCCCACGTGGTGGAAGTTCTTTACCGCTCCCTCTGACTCTAAAGCATTA
The DNA here is from genome assembly GCA_021653895.1 of Mastomys natalensis. NCBI lineage: Eukaryota > Metazoa > Chordata > Mammalia > Rodentia > Muridae > Mastomys > Mastomys natalensis. The sequence goes on along the minus strand of JAJTUV010000418.1, from coordinate 1,205,872 downwards.
GGTGCTGAGCACCTGGGCCAGGGCAGCACTCTGCCCCCACCTTCCAAACCCTTACGAAAATAACAGACAGCAGCAACTTCCATCACTGTTTTGATTGACACTCACATCTTGATTATATTCCAAGAAGACATGGAAATTTAAATCTTTTCTCAAAATAGGATGCGCTGCAACACGACACAGGAAGACCTCATGCATTGCAACTGTCTTCTTAAAGATCGCCAGATACTCACTAGAAACAAGAATTCAGAGGAAACAATGGCATCAACTACAAAGTCATCCCGTGCTCCATTCACTAGAGCATTCTAAATGTAAAACTAAAAATGCAAAGACATAGTTCATATCCACAAAGCTTTTAGTTGAACTGTTAAGTAAAGGTATAAGATTTATTTCTGAGAAAGTCTCATGCTATTTTAGTATTTACTGTATCTAAATGTTAAAATCTCAACTCTTAACAAACTTTTCTATTATTTAAGTTGATGTTACATTGGGATATTTGTTTTTTAGGTATAATTATTTGATACAACGTTAACAACACAATTTCTATGTAATTACAGCCTGAATATACATATGCAAAAAAATCCCAAATCTCATTAATCATTTTTCAGTGTTAATATTACTTTCACACACATACACTACAAAGCAACTATTTATGACATTACATTGAAGAAATGTGTTTAAGTTATATTATCAATGAATTCAAGCAGCCACACAGCAGCACACAACAGTTCTGTTTTATGTGTGTGTGTGTGTGTGTGTGCAGGCTAGGGTGCGCACGTGTCTATGTGTAGTGGTGGTGGTGGTAAGAACCACTCAAGCAAAAAGCTGATATTCTTGCTTCAACTTCATGCAAGAAGCGTAAGTTTTATAAACCTGCACCACAGCAGGCTGAGTGTTGGGAGAAGTCTGACCTTAGGGAGGTAGTCATTCATTGAAGACAAAAGGAAGGGTCCAGAGGATGTGGGTGGCAGTAGGGCAAAATGTTCTGCTCTCCAGCCCTACCCAGACCACAGAAGAGCCATGATCAGGCCACGGGAAGCCAGAGCTTCAACAGTCATGTGTTCCTTCCGCTAGTGTCTAGCTTCTAGTCTTCTTAGACTACTGCTGCACCCAGACCTGACAGACTTCTGATGTGTCACTTTACATTTTAACAACCATCTACTTTGTTCATTTATTGCTTCACAGTAACTCACTCAGCATTCTGAAAAGGAGTTTGGTAGCACTGTGATTAGATGCTTGAAAGCAAACTTAAAGAAAAAGCACAAAGGGAGAGAAGGCCATATTGTGTTCAACGATCATCACTTAGATCTGCTGCAGGCAGCCGGATGGACGCTCTGGGATGTAAGATCACATGATGGCAATGCCCACTATCATAAAAACTAAAGTAAACTTTCATGCCTCCCAAAACTACAAAGTTCAAAAGAGAGTGAAACTATTTTGTCAAATATGTTAAAAGTAAAAAGTTATCAAAATTTGAAGGACTTAATATGTTCTGAATGAATATAAAAATAATAATTTTGTCTGCATATGTTTGTGCACACGGGTTCAACTGCCAGGGAGGCCAGAAGAGGCTGTCAGATACCCCAAAGCTGGAGTTACAGTTGTAAGCCATCTGATATGCTCTGGTCCTCTGCAAGAGCTGCAAGCACTCTAGCCTCTGAGCCATCTCTCCAGCCCCCTAAAAGAAATTAATGAGAAAAAAACACTTGTCTAACTATTCTCATTAGTGTGGTCCTAGTTGTCTTCTTTAGGTCACCTAGAGCTGGCAAAGGAAATGTAATATACAAGCACTCTACACATTTTGATATTGTTGTTCTGAGACAGGATTTTATGTGGGCCTAGGTTGGCTTTAAAATCACTATATAGATGAGGCTGGCCTTGAACTCCTGACCCTCCTGTCTTTACCATCCAAGTACTGGGATGAGAGGTCTGTACTGCTTTTTATTTTCCCCTATTCTGATTGCTTTTCAAGACTGTGTCTCTCTTTATAACAGGATCTGGCTGACCTGGAACTCACTCTGTAGAGTGGGCTGGCCTCAAACTCATAGAAATCTGACTGTCTCTGCCTCCACAGTGCTTGGATTAAAGGCTTTTGCCAGCAGACTTAGCTAGCTTGTGCTACTATGATTAGGTTCTTTTCATTTGGTTGACTGATTTGTTATTTTGAGACAAGAAGTCACTGTGTAGCCTAGAATTCACTGTGTAGACTGAGCTGTTCTTGATCTGAGATATACCTGCTTTTATTTCCCAAGTACTAGGTTCAAAGCATGCCCCACCATGCCTGTTTTATTTTATTATTTATCTTTTGTTTTTTCAAGACAGGGTTTCTGTGTGGCTGTCCTGGAACTCACTCTGTAGACCAGGCCATAAAAAACGACATGTGAAGAGTTGCTCAGCGCACTTTCTACGAGAAATGGAAGCTGTAGAGCAGATGCATGCTGAGAAAACAGAGACTAGGCTAGGCTGACTGAGGCCTTAGAAATTCTTAGAAAATGTGGACTGTTTTAAAGTCATACTGCCTTCCTACTACTTCAGTGAGGTTTTAGATCCTCAATTTTCAGAGTCTATTTACATAATTTAAAATCTGATAATGGGGGGCTGGAGAGATGGCTCAGCAGTTAAGAGCACTGACTGCTCTTCCAGAGGTCCTGAGTTCAATTCCCAGCAACCACATAGTGGCTCAGTCATTTGTAATGGGATCTGATGCCCTCTTCTGGTGTGTCTGAAAAGAGCAATAGTGTACTCACACATAAAATAAATAAATACATCTTTTAAAAAAAGTAAATAAATAAATACAATCTGATAATGGAGATAGTGGTATACTTTTCTCGAAGAGGCTCTGATCACGATCATTAACAGACTGCTATGACTTACCCTGGCGTTCTCAGTCACTATGGTGAAATGGGTATCAGAGAGTAGCAAAAGTAACAAAAAACCATCACATACGCTTCTAGTTCCTGTTTCATCTTGTGAATTCTTCCTTTGTCATCGACCCTTCCCTTCTCCGAGCTTCTGCAGTTTTTCTCGTGAAGCATCAAAATCAGGTCTTGGTGGTGCTGGTGGAATCTATAGCAAAACCAAATAACTAACTTTAAGGAACGATTGTATTTGTGTGTGAGTGCGTGCACACACTAGTCCCAGCATGTGTAGTGATCAGAGAACAACTTGCAGGACCGAGTTCTCCTCTCCTAACCTGTGAGACCCGGGGTCAGACTCAGGTCCTCAGGGCTTGGTGGCAGACACTACCCCCGATGACCATCTCACCAGCCCCGGTCCACTTCTTTCAGTACAGTGCCACGTATCTGAGGATGGTGGCTCCAGCACTCAGGAGACTGAGGAGGATGGTTGCAAATTTGAGGCCAACCTAATATTTCTGAGTACAGCTTAATTACAAGTAAAACCCTGATTCAAACAAAATACAACACTGTGTTGATAACGCCAAAATATAAAATATGAACTGAACACCAGAGGTGCCAAAATTCAGATTAGAAAACGTCTCCAGTGCTAGAAATCAAGATCTATGAGTTCTACTGGTGGTGGTATACATCTTCAATCCCAGCCCTTGGGAGGAAGAAGCAGGCTGATCTTGGAGTTCGAGGCCAGCCTGGCTGTCTTACAGCGTGAGCTATATAGAGCAAAATCCAATCTTGAAAAACCAAACCCTCTTGCCTCACCGCTCCAAGTGGCCAGCCGCCATCATACGTTGTCATTTTGTTTGTTTGTTTGTTTGTTTTAGGGCAGTCCTCAGAGGGTGGAGAGATGTTTGGGGCAGGAGCCCTGTAGCACTGAAAGGTCAGGCATGGGGCAGGCGTACACCTTTGATCCCAGCACTCAAGGAGCTGGTGCTCTTTATACAGCAAACCAAAGGTCAGCCTTGGCTGCATAATATTTTGCCTCAGAGACAGTGGCCATGCCCTGGGAAGCAGGTCAGTGTCTTGCTCAGCCATCAGAGAAGCTGATGGGAAACAAATACAGAGAGTCAGAGACCTCATGACACCCAGTCCTAAATGGATGTCTCGACCAAACCTGCCCTCTCAGGGTTTTGAAGAAGTCACCAAGGAAGCAAGGCCTTCACTCCTTCTAGACACAACAGGACTGATGCACAGATGAACTTCCAGACGGGCAGTATGTACAGGGCCTGCACAGGTCTATAAGCCAGACAGGATCCCAGCAAAGAGAGGAAGAAGTAGACATGAGCTCCCATCCCTAACCAAGAAGCTATCTCCAATTGATAATTTCTCTCAAAGGAAAATTAGTTTTCTCCAATAGAGTCTCACTGGGTATAAAAATCACACTTAAGGGCAGGCCCCACTGCAGCAGCAAATGGCCAACACCAATGAACTCCATAGTATTTTTTTATAGATTTTTTTTTTTTTTTTTTAAATCATACTGTTTTGTCTGGGCATTTTTCTTTCACTTCTATATTCTGGTTTCCAATCTGTGTGTGTGTTTGTGTGCGTGCGTGCTTCACATGGCCCTCCGTATTTGTTTTATTTGCCTGCTTTCTAAACAGAAGGTGTGGGATGGAAGGGTGTGGGGATGGATGGGTGGGGAGTTGGGGAGAATATGGGAGGTAATGAAGCAAGGGAAACCATGATTGAATATATTACATAAAAAACCTATTTTCAATCTTTAAAAAGCCCAAATAGATAAATATGCACTGAATTTTTTAAATTAAAAAACATTCAAGAAGCATTCATGTTTTGCCTCTGACTATGTTTGCGCACCACATGTGTGCCTAGTGCCCACAGAGGCCAGAAGAAGGCATAGGATCCTGCAGTTCCCAGATATTTGTGAGCTGCCATGCGAGCACTGGGATCTGAACTTGGGTCTCCGAAAGAGCAGCAAGTGCTCCTAACTGTTGAACCATTTCTCCAGTCCCCCTAAGTTAAAAAACAAAACAAACAACAACAAACTGCTCTGAGAAAAGGGACAGAGTCAGATAGCATCAGATACAGTTTAGGATATACACATTAAACAGCTCCTATATGCCGGGCGGTGGTGGCGCACGCCTTTGATCCCAGCACTGGGAGGCAGAGGCAGGCGGATTTCTGAGTTCGAGGCCAGCCTGGTCTCCAGAGTGAGTTCCAGGACAGCCAGGACTACACAGAGAAACCCTGTCTTGAAAAACCAAAAAAAAAAAAAAAAAACAGCTCCTATATAGCAGGTACCATGGTGACCAATGACTATAAAGATAACCAGACAGTCATATGAGAAATAGTTAGCCTCCTGGTGGAGAAAGCAGGAAAAAAAAGGCACCATCACATGAGAGGTTGGGAGAAAAGGTGGGATTAGAATGTAAAAAGAAGGCATTATTGCTCATTCACCAAAATCTGAGCTACACACATCAAGAGGGGTGCTGGTCTCACCCTCTTGTGTGGAGACACAATGAAGTCATGATGACCTCAGAGAATTCACAAATGTCAACAGCTGGGAAGAATAACAGTTTACTCTTGATTGCAGTGTCTTCAGGAACCTTCTAACCTTTAAGTACTGTCCACTCAGAGCCCCACATCCAGAAAACATTTCCTCATTAATTACCTACTCCAATACTAACAGTAACTATCCAAGCTCAGAAGGGTTCTTGACGATAATCCTACAACTTTACAGGCAGCATCAAGACTATTGTAGGTTCAGTGTCAGCCTGGACCTCATAATAAATTCCAGACCAGGAAGAGGCTAGGCAACACAATATAACTCTACTTTGAAAAAAATCCAAAGAATTCAAGATCAAGTAAGAAATGTAACAGACTCAAAGTAAGACATGACAGCCCAGGATAAAAGGTGGAAAGCCAAAGCCCTACAGCTGCCATTTTACAAATCACATCAGCTACTAAAAATGCTAAACGAAACCACAGGAGGTTCTAAAAGGCTCTTAGAAAATGAAACCTCAGGCTGGAGAGACGTTTAGCAGTAAAGACATCAGTGTCTTGCAGAGGACCCAAGATCAGTTCCTGATTCTGTCAGGTGGTTCACAACCACCTGTAAGTCCAGCTCTAGGGATATCAGATGTCTCTGGCACAGGCACCTGCACTCGCATGCACACACCCACACAGATACACATATACATCATTAAAAATAAACTAAGAGGGGGCTGGAGAGATGGCTCAATGGTTAAGAGCAATGACTGTCTTCCAGAGGTCCTGAGTTCAAATCCCAGCAACCACATGGTGGCTCACAACCATCTGTAATGGAATCCAACGTCCTCTTCTGGTGTGTCTGAAGACAGCTACAGTATACTCATATACATAAAATAAATAAATATATCTTTAAAAAAATAAACTAAGAGCTGGAGAGATGGTTCAGCAGTTTGCTACTATTCTATAGGACCTGAGTTTGGTTCCTAGCACCCATGTCAGGCAGCTTACAACTTACTGTAACTCAAATTTTAGGGTATCTCTTCTGGCCTCTGTGGGTACCTGCACCCACAACACCTGGATACATGCACATTAAAAAAAAAAAAAAAAAAGGGGCCCCCCCCCCCCCAATACTTACGATGTAACCTGCATAGTCTTCATTTTCAACAAAGGAGTCATGAAGCCAGATAAATTCCTCATGTTGTCGAACGACTGAAAACTCATTTTGCTTAAAATTTGGCAATGAACTCTGTAAAGACAGCAATTTTCTTGAATAAAAAAATATTATCCTCTGATCTTTGAAAAACAAGTTAATAGGCACTTATATGTTGTACTGCTATCATCCCTTAAAATTTACATTTTAGCTGGGTGTGGAGGTACTTACTTTTAATCCCAGCAGTCCAGAGGCAGAGGCAGACAGACCTAGGAGTTGAGGTGAGCCCAGTCTACACAGTAAGTTCCTGGACAGCCAAAGGTACTTGATTACACACACACACACACACACACACAGACACACACACACACAGACACACAGACAACACACACACACACACACACACACACCACACACACACACACACACAATCACACGAAACAGCAGAAATACATAATTTACATGTCAAGGTTTTCTGTCGTGATAATTCCTAGCATCATTAAATAAGTAACTTCTCCAGCAGCCTGGTCTACATAGGCAGTTCCTATGCATACTATTTCAAAAAAACACTTAACAAATAAAAAGTAACTTTCCTAATCTTGTTTGTTAAAATAGCAGTCAATTAAGACGTATGCCTCTTTCCAATATATTTAAAATTTAAGTTCCAATCAACATATTACATAAGTAACAGCCTTTCTAAAGTAACACAAAATACAAAGGCCCCCCTTACCTTGGTGTGAACAGTGAATTTGACTTTATCCCTTTCGCTGAGAGCGTCTGAGATGTCCACTTGCAGAGCTGCATCACTTTGGAGATCTACATTTATTGCTTTAAGCTAAAAAAGAGAAAATAACAACATAAAGAAAAATTTCCCGATTTTATCTGTGTGTGTAAATATGTGCACCACGTGCATGAAGGAGTCCAAGGACGAGGACCCTCTTTGAACTGCATCACAGCAGCTATGTGGTCTTAACCAAGCAGTCATCTTTTCAGTCTTCTTTTTTTTTTTTTTTTTAAAGTAATTTCATTCTTCCTCCAACAAGACAACACAAAAACAAAGCAGAGAGCAGGCCTGCACTCATCCTGTGGCCCTAGCACACTAGAGGCTGAGGCAGAATGGTGAATACAAGACCAGCTAGATCCCATCTTAATCTCCACCGACAAAAATGTAGGGACTCTTTTTTCCTTTTTTTTTTTTTTTTTTTTCTTGAGACAGGGTTTCTCTGTGTAGCTCAGGCTGTCCTGGAATTCACTCTGTAGACCAGGCTGGCCTCGAACTCAGAAATACGCCTGCCTCTGCCTCCCAAGTGCTGGGATTAAAGGAGTGTGCCACCACTGCCTGGCTTTTGTTTTGTTTTTTAACTCATGTTCAAGCCACTTTTAAAATAATTACTGTGGCGGGCAGGCTGGCTAATGGCTCCCAGAAGGTGTCTATATCCAAATCCCCAACAGTCTGTAAATGGGCCTTACGTGGCCAAAAGGATTTTGTAGATATGATTCACTTAAGAGTTTTCCAGAGATCACCTAGTGTACCTTAAATCTTATTTATTTTATGTATGAGTACATTGTCACTGTCTTAGACACACCAGAAGAGGGCATCAGATGGTTGTGAGCCACCATGAGATTGCTGGGACTTGAACTCAGAATCTCTGGAAGGGCAGTGCTCTTAAGCACTGAGCCATCTCTCCAGCCTGTACTCTGTACTTTAAGTCTTTAAGGACAGACAACTCTGCATGGTGGTCCGTCCTCTCTGGAGGAAGAAGCAGGTGGAACTCTGTCAGTTAGAGGCACCCTGATCTACAGATCAAGTTTCAGGCCAGCCAGGGCTATATGGTTTTGAGATCCTGTCTCAAAACCAGAACTAATCCAACCGAGAGAAGGCAACAGGACTGCAACGCTCAGAGCAATGCTGCCCCATAAGACTGCTGGCAGCTACTTCTAAGTTGAAAGGAAAAGAATGAGACCTTACAGGGCTTTGGAGGGAAGACACTGGCTCTCACGGCAGTCATTGCTGAGCTCTAACTGCTGTCCTCCAGAATTATGAAAATAGCTGTTGTTTAGCCCACCTGAGGTGCTTTGTTGCAACGCCCAAAGCAAACAAGTACATTAATCGTATAGTTGTGGGAATAACTTCACCTTTCTTCGTTTTATCCTTTGTGCAGGCATGCATAAGCTGGGGGTGGGTGGGGCATGGTGGGGTAGGGTGTCATGTTGATCCTTGCACATGGTAAGCCTGGGCTCTACCGCAGAGCTACACCTCCAGCTCACATTTCCCATCTGCTCTGTTTTCACTGCCCACATTAGCATTTCCTAAACACAACTGATAGGAATCCCCTTGGCCACCAGCAGGTGTGTGCTACACTCTGCAATCCCACAGACAGGACGTCCAGCGGAGCAAAAGTGCAGCTAGCTTAGGTTACATAATGAGCAATGGGCAGCCTGAACTGTATGCCGGGACCCTGTCTCAGAAAACAAAGATTACTCCAGATAATTCAAAGTTTTTTCTAGCCGGGCGGTGGTAGCGCACCCTTTAATCCCAGCACTTGGGAGGCAGAGGCAGGTGGATTTCTGAGTTCAAGGCCAGCCTGGTCTACAGAGTGAGTTCAGGACAGCCCGGGCTATACAGAGAAACCCTGTCTCGAAAAACCAAAAAAAAAAAGTTTTTTTCTTCAACTTCTTCATCTTTCTATACCAAATACAATGCCCTCCCCTTTATCAATGGCACCATACTTGGCTTTTCCTTGTTATCTGAGATAAGGCTTCACTTTACTGCCTTGGTTGACCTTGAATTCTAGGGTTCCCGAGGGCTGGGATTTACAGGTGCAATGGAATTAAAGGCACTCACCAGTATGTCGAAAAAGACATTTGTCGTTTTGATTCCTCCATCTTTATAAATATCCCTGTGTCACATGATAAACTTTTATTTAGTCCAGTGATTCTCAACCTTCCTAATGCTGCCACCCTTTAATACAGTTCCTCATGCTGTGGTGACCCTCAACATAAAGTTATTTCCGTTGCTACTTCAGAACTATAATTTCCCTGCTGTTAGGAATCATAATGTGACTATGTTTTCCAACTGTCTTAGGCAACCCCTCTAAAAGGCTGCTTGACCCCCAAAGGGGTTAAAACCCACAGGTTAAGAACTGCTGATTTTCATGATTATAACTTTTAGATAAAGATTTACATATAATATGCAAGACTTAACAATCATGTCACAAAATTCCAAACTGAGATGACGAAAGGTTATGACGAAAGGTTTCTTTCACTTTCAGAGAGTTCTTTTGCATCCCTTTAACAAACTTTACTTTTCTGGCTTTAGTTCTTGTGTGCGGCTTATGAACATGTAGGGAGGTACATGTGCTATGTGCTGTTAAAGGCAAGTGTCTATGTCAAGTGTCACCTGTCACACTGTAACATACAAACATACATACATACTACACACACACATACACACACTTTTTTGAGATAAAGTATCAACTGTGTAGCCTTGGCCATACTAGAACTTGCAAACAAACATAGATCAGCAAGCCTGTCATATGACACCATACCCAGCTGATGTTATCTTTTGAGACAAGGTCTCTAATCAAACCTGAAGCTGACAGTTCAGTTGGTCACCTGCCTCCAGGACCTGCCTGTACTCATGTTCCCAGTACCGGAACCTTAAGTATACACTGTCATGTCCACCTTTCTTTTTCAGCTGATTCTGGAGGTCTGAACTAAGACCCTCCGGCCTGTACGACAAGCAGTTTACCCAGTAAACTATCTTTTTTTCAGTCTGGTTGGTTTTTCTTTCTTTCTTTTTTTTTTTTTAAAGATTTATTATTTTTATGTGGATTGGTGTTTTACCTACACATGTCTGTGTACAGGTGCCAGATCCCTTAGAACTGGAGTTACAGACAGGTGTGAGCTACCGTGTAGGTGCTGGGAATTGAACTTGGGTCCTCTGGAAAAGCAGCCAGTGCAGGTGCTGGGAATTGAACTTGGGTCCTCTGGAAAAGCAGCCAGTGCTCTTAACTGTTAAGCCATCTCTCTAGCCCTGAGACCTAGCTCTTAGCTTTTTAACTTTGCTACTTCTCTCTTGCACACCTTATTAAACGATATTAGACACTTTGCATAATACCTTAAGAGTTATTAATTCAATCTACCATGACTTTTGCACTCTTTTAAAAAAAGCTGAGTTCACCACCCTGTTCCAAAAACAAAATCTAGTTCTAGACTTGATTTTAGAAGTACACACCAAAAAGGTGGTAGAGATACATGCCTTTAATCCTAGCACTCAGGAAGCAGAAGCAGGCAGATCTCCGAGTTCAAGGCCAGCCTAGTCCAGAGAAACCCTGTCTTAAAAAAAAAAGTAGGCATAAAGGATTATTTTATTTGACAGTAAGTTGCATTTCACACTACATATACATAAGACTTTTTTCAAGACCTGTTTATAATAACCAAGATACACAATGGAGAAGCCAATCTCTAAAATGAAATCTCTCTTCTCTGCTTCCTTATCTCAGGTGGTACTGTACCACATCAGTACAAAATCCCACTGAAAGTTAACTTGCTGTATTGTTTCAGTGAATTTTTTTTTTTTTTTTTTTTGAAACAGAGTTTCTCTGTGTTGCCCTGGCTATCCTCAACTCTCTTTATAGACCAGACTGCCCTTGTCCTCAGAGATCTGCCTGCCTCTGCTTTCAGATTAAAGGTGTGTATCACCACTGCTGGGTGTTCTGTGAATATTTTTATATTATAACACACTTGAAATAGATCTTTCAGTTAACTATACTTTTTTGTATTACACAGAAAAAAATTTCAATCACCTTTACTTAGACATCATAAAACATTGTAAATTTAATGTCAATCACATAAATTATACAGATTTCTCAGGTAGACTCCGTTTTCCATTCTGTGGGGAAAAAGCCAGTAACATTAGACGTTTTTAATAAGGGAAAGACTTATGTAGATATCCCATGATCAACAATCACCGACATTTAATCAAATTTCTGCAACTAGTGAGTTCAGTTTGAGGAAATTTCTAACTAGACTTCAACTGGTTTAATCTTTATTTGGTCCAATAAACTTTGTCCTTCAGAGACAGAGTAGGTTAAACATTTGTGTTGGTCTTCATAAGACAAAGACGTAAATGTTAAACAACAAAAAGTACAGTATCATTAAAAATAACTTAAAAGGCCAGGGAAGTGGTGCACACCTTTAATTGCAGGGCTGGAGACAGCTCCTGGCAAATCTCTGGCAATTTGAGACCAACCTGGTCTACATAGCAAGCTTTGTCTCAAAAAAAAATACATACAAATAAATAAAATAAAAATGTAAAGATCTTGGGCTGGAGAGATGGCTCAGTCATTTTAAGAATACTTGCTATTTTTCCAGAGAATAGAGGATAGAAATTTGATTTATAGCACCCACATGGTGGCCCACAACTACTGGTGATTCTTCCAGCTCCAGAGGATCCAATACCTTCTTCTGGCTTCCAAGGGTGCTTGTGAAAACACATACACATACATACATATACACATACACACACACACAAACAAACAAAAAAACTTCTGGTGGTGGCGCACGCCTTTAATCCCAGCACCTGGGAGGCAGAGGCAGGCGGATTTCTAAGTTCGAGGACAGCCAGGGTGACACAGAGAAACCCTGTCTGAAAAAAGATACTGACCAGTTGCTGGGTGGTTAATTCTTCATTTATAACTATTTAGACAAAAGACATCTTCAGGGTGGTGAGATGGCTCAGTAGGTAGACGAGCTTGTTGTCAAGCTTGATGACCTGAGTCTGATACCTGGAGTCTATGAACTGGAGAAAATTGACTTTAACAAGTTGTCATACACATGTGTGCTGACACAAGATAAATATTAAAAAATTAATCAGTTTCTTTTGCTAGAAAAGCAATAGCATTAGTAAATGTGTAGAGATGGCTGAGGAGGGAGAAAAATAACAATTATTGTAACCTCCTGTTGGTTTCTTGTTTCTGTTTTGCCCTTCAGCAACCTGTTCCTTATAGACTCACTGCTACAATCTCATTATACTAGATGTTATTCCTGAATTCAAAAAGGTTTTCACTTCAAAAAGCCAAAATCACTAGATCAACCCTCCGGGCATTCTAACATCTCACCTGACATCATCTCTAATCCACTATGACTCTGGCTCACTGAGGTCCTGCCATGGGCCCCTGTCATCTCTAGAACATACAAGCAAGCTGCCACTTCATACGTTTTTGCACCATACCACAAGGGAACACAATGCTTTGTATTGTAAGTAAAACGAATCCCAGCCCTCAGGAGAATTGCTGTGAGTTTGAGGCTAGTCTGGGGTATATAACAAAAACTAAATAAAACTAAGATGACCATGGTGGACATGCCTTTAATCACAGCACTCCAAAGACAGAGGAAAGCAGATCTCTTGAGTTAGAGGCAGCCTGGTGAGTGAGACCCTGTCTCAAAAACAAAGTTATTTTGTTTAAAGAGAGCTGGGGAGCTAAACTCATGGTGGCAACAAGGCTAGGAGTCCAGAAACTAGAGCTCAACCGTGTGTCTGACTACAGCCCCTACTAGCTACGCATGAGCACAACCAGTGCTTTACTCTTTCTGAATCTGTGTAAATGTGTAAACACTGGACAGGCACACAAATAATGCAAACATTTGTTCCAGGAATTTCCAGTCAAAGAAAATGTGTGAGGAGCCCCTTACAGCACTGAACTGCATACACCAGGTAGACAAAGTGCAGAGGCACTTCAAAGACAAACAGAGCTTGTGTAGGGTGGAGAGGTATGGATCGGGAAGCCACAAAGGGTGGTCAACAGTGATAAACAGAGTATAAGATGTCTGGACTTTACTCCAAAAGAAATGGGGTACAGGGAATTCCTTCGGGAAGTGAAGTGATTTGATGATTTTAATTGTGAAACAGTAAGAAACAATGAGGGAGAATGGGAACCAGAAGGACGGAAGAGCAGCAGTAAGCTCTGCTTCAATCCAGAGAAACACCAAGGCTGCAGGAGACAGGGAAGGCCTCTGAGATACCAATGGACAAAGGCACTTGCCACTTGTGCTGGTTTTTGTCAACACAGATTAGGAGTCACTGGAAAAGAGCAAACTTAACTGAGGAACTGACTTTATCAGACTAGCCCAAGGTAAGGAGTGCCACCCTACTCAGGTGAGCCTAGGTGGTTACTGCAAGCAGCATTCCTCCACAGCTCTGCTTCAGTTCCTGCCTTGAGCTCCTGCCCTGGCTTCCCTCACTGATGGATTACGTAACCTGTAAGCCAAGTAAAGCCTTTCCTTCCCAGGATGGTTCTGATCAGTGTTGTGCCACAATAGACAGCAAACCAGAGCACCACTCAACCGTGCGACCCTGAGGAGCCCCCCCTGGAGCCCACGCAAGGCGGAAAGAAGCAACTTTATGAAGCTGTCCTCTGACCCCCACACTTCCAATTAACAATAAATAAAAGTTTTATAAATTTTTAAAAGATACAGCAAATATTTCCAAGATGAAATTACGCTGGCCTCCTGAGGACTGTTCTGCTCTGAGGATCCGTGTTATGACTGAACGTTCTTTGCACAGCTGGAGTATGACAACACTAGGACTAGGACAGGGAGTTCACAAGATGCAGTCACCCCACCCACTACAGCTGTTTTTAAACAGCATGCCATTTAGAACTGAAAGCACATGCTAAGAGACTTAGGCCATCACTCTGACATGCATTGCACATCAAAACATAGTACACCCAGTCCAAAGGACCCATTTGTTTATTAAATGATGCTACTGTCCTTCATTTCTGTGTGTGGCTCCCGAAGAGGTGGGGCTGAAGAAAACAAGGCTTAGCCTATAGCTGTGATGCTGTGAGGGTTTGTTTTGTTTTTTAACTTTTTCGGGGCAGGGGAGCACACAAAGATAGGGTCTCACACTCTGAGCCCGGCCATCCCTCTGCCTCAGTTCTCTAAAGAACACGGATTACTGGTATATGTCACCAAATACACTATACTATTTTAAGCCTTCCTTTTAGTCGCCATAAAACATTTTCTTTTTGTTCTCAGAGCCTGTCCTGATAAAAATACCCTGATGAAACCCTACGTCTGTTTTAAAAGATTTCCTTTAAAACACTGGCTTTACTTTTACCTACTCATTATTCTACATGCCTGTGTTATTTCTGAATCTTTAATGTCTCTTTTTGCAACCAAGATCAAACACTCACTTTATACTTTCTCTCAGACTCCTTTTCAAAAGCTGGATGTGATGGTGCACACAGGCAGTCCCAGTACTTGGAAGGGGGAGGCAGGAAAACCAGGGTTTGGGGGCTACACAGGGAGCCCTGAGAACAAAACAAAGGAAAGAGGGGTGGGGGCGGAGGAGAAAAGCTAGTGCAATGGCTTAGTGGGTGAAGGAGTCTGAGAACGTGACTTGCCACATAGTAGGAAAGAACCAACACCCCCTAATGGTCCTTTGACCTCACGTGTGCATCCCCCAAACAAAATAAACAAATATAATGTGAGGGGCGGGGAGACCCTTTTCTATAGTCTGAGCAAAATGATCTAAAGCAGTGGCTCTCAGCCTTCCTAATGCTGCCACCCTTTTACACAGTTGTTCATGTTGTGGTAACCTCCAACCAAAGTTATTTCTGTTGCTACTTCATAACTATAACTTTGCTACTGTTATGGATCATAATGTAATGTTTTCTGATGGTCTTAGGGGACTTTCTGAGAGAATGGCTCTTTCCTGACCCTCATGCTTAAGCCTGTATTAAATATCTTTATTAAACCCCAACCTTGGCCTGCAGGATGGCTCAGTAAAGTGCTCGCTAACAACCTGAGTTCAATCCCAGAACCCCGTGCATAAGTGGAAGGAAAGAGCTGACTCTTCAAAGCTGTTTTCTGCAATGGACTACAAGTATGACAGGAAAGCAGAAAGGGGACTATTTGGAGGAAGGAAACAGATCAGCAGTAGTATCTGCCCCTCTGTGATACTACCTTTTAAAAACTCTGCTTCGAGGGCTGGTGAGATGACTTCAGTAGTTAGAGCACACTGCTCTTACAGACCTGAATTCAGTTCCCAGCATCCACACAGACAGCTCTCAACCACCTGTAATGGCAGCCTCTGGGATGTGACACCATCTGGCCTCTACAGGCATTGGCACACAGCTGCACCTACCCACCACACAGACAAAGAATTAATCTCTTACCAACAATATCCTATAATGTTTATCATCTATCCCAAACCCACTAATACCTGCCTCTCTCACATTATTTAAGATGGATAAGTAAAAGCAAAATAAAAAACAAAGGACAACTAGGTTGGGTGGCATGCACCTATCACCCACACTTGGGAGGCAGGAAAAATGCCTTGTACAAGAAAACTTGTCTCAAATCAAAACAAATAAAGTTTGAGCAACTGGTTAAATGGTAAAATGGTGACCATGAAACTTTGCTTAGCGACAGTCATACATTAGTAGCAGTATTTTTCAATCCTGCAACTGTACAGGGTACTACATGCATTGCTACCCTTCACTAAGACAAATGGAGCGCTGGGGGTGGGGGATGAAGTGAGAGGAAGAAATCAGACCTTTAAAAAAGGGGGCAGGAAGGGGGGAAGGGGAGGAGTGGTCAAAGAATACAAACTTTCAGTTTTAAGTTCTGGATACTTAATGCACAGTGGAGTGATTACTAATAATGTATACTTGAAACTCTGTTGAGAGTAGACCAAGTGTTCTCCTCAAAAAGAAAATGAAGGTACCTGAGGGAGGTCCTGAGGGAGGTCTATGCTAATTAACTTGACAATGGTAATTATTTCACAACCTCTACACGCCTCAAAATATCACACGCTGTACAGCTTTATATAAATTATTATTTTGTAAGTCATACTTTAATAGAGCTAGAGATGGCAAACAATACTGAGAGAACCCTAAAAAGGATGGGGGTTGAGGGATATACTAGAAAAAGTAAAGCTACCGAAGGCTATCAGTTCTTTGCAAAATCTTTTAGGGCACAACTGAGATTTGCTGATTGCAAAAAAAAAAAAAATCATTACAAAAGAGTAAATTTAGATCAAATCCATACCATTCAGCAGAGAAAGGAGAAACGAGGTTCCAGAAAGCTACAGAAAGATGATTTTGACTGTACCACCGGGAAGGTCTGAAAATGGGTTTCCTGGCCCAGAGAGTCAAGGATGGGGGCGTCCCAACCCGGCCACCACCTTCGCCACCCCACCTGCAGCCGGGCCTGGGAAAAGCAAGCTCAGCACCGGGTTGGCTCGCCCGCCCAAGGCGAGAAAGCGGCCACGGGACCAGCGGAACCGAGGAGCGCCCGACCCCAGGGAAGAAGGCTGCAGAAGGGCGGGGCGCGCGCCGCGGAGGTCGGAAGGGCGACGCAGAGCGGCCGCGCAGCCTGGGACCCCTCCTCAGGCCACGGCGGGGAGGGACCGAGGGTCCTAGGCGACAGAAGACACAACTTACTCCGCGGTCTTCCTCCGAGAGGAAGTCGGGGCCGTCATCCAGGCCTTCCTGCGGGGTCGGCGGGCCCAGCACACCGAAGGGGAGGAAGGGAAGGGGGAGACACAAAGAGAGACATTAGCGCCCAGCCCGCGCCGTCCCCGCGCCCGCCGCCCCCACCGCGCGCCCGAGTTCGGCGCCGCCGTGAACACCCACCATCATGGCTGCTTCGAGTCCAGGGCTCGCGCAGACGCACAAGCAAGGCCACGAACCGAGCGGGCCGCGCGGGTGGGGCCGAGGGCGGAGCCGAGCGCCAGCCCCGCCCCCTGCCCGCTCCAGGAGGGGGAGCTGTCCCTGAAGGGGGAAGGACGCGGGATCCTTTCCGCCAGGTAAGAGCCCAGAGATCGACCTAGAGCAATAGTCGCTGCTCACTGCTCAGGCTTGGGAAGGCCCCAGGGTCACCGGGAGAACGGTCCAGTTCCCGTGCCCCGAGGGCCCCTAAAAAACTGTACAAGCACTCCCAGGAAGTCACAGTAAAAATTCTTGTCTTTGTATTGAGTTACGTAGTGATTAATCACCATTAATACCATATGCCTGTGATCCTTCAAAGAAACAAACCCAACCGTAAGCCAGCTATAACAAAAGCTTTACGCTGAAGAAATAACCCTCGGGGGTGCCAATCTAACCCACTAGAAAACAGGCTGTTCTACATTCAAGAGTATTCCGCCTTAACTGAAACCCTGACTGAAAACCGAAAACAAAACAAAACAGAAGAAAGAAAATAATCCTTGGCCAGCATGATGGCTTACAGTAGTGTTCAATCTCCAGGACTGACCCACAAGGTAGAATGCACACACACACACACAGCACACACCGACTACACACAACCAACCAATAAATAAATGTAATTTTATAAGAAATAAACATTTCTAACTTACTGCACACCTCACTTCTACAAAGGATCACTCAAGCCGAGTCTCCATTTAATGGGACCATCGCTTTCAAGGTTCAAGCCAGGTTTCTACTTGTCCTATTCAGATCCTTCATCTCCTCTCTCCTCACATACAAATACCACCGTGTCTGCAATTGACTCATTTTCTCCACCTCCCTTCCTACACATATACATGTATATATCCTCCCCTGGTGTGAATCTTCTCCCCACCCCTGGCCTTACCAACATCTCAGCCTTCCTGGGCTCTGACAATGACACCCTAATTTCAGCTAAGAAGCAAGTTACAGAGAGATTACATTGTTCCTTATCAACAAAAAGTCTGAAATGTCAGATCCAAAAAATAATGGCTAATTGTGGTATCTACTGGCATACCAAAGTGCATGCTGGCCTCCAGGTCTCTCAGCATCTCAGATACCTGCTACAGGGCCCATGCTGGCATCCATGCTCCTCTCAGCTCTTCTCACCCCTCCCCTCCCCTAAACATCTCCAGCTCATGGGCTTCCCCTCCTCCACTTCCATTCCTATATACCCCTGCCCTTCTGACCATGTACTTCTTGGTCCCCTCTCTTGGCCTCTCTTCCCTCCCTCTTTCACTCTCCCCATTCCCCCTTTCTCCTTTCAATGCGCTGGTCCACTCTGCTGCTCGTGTTCAATCTACTTTCTCTCCTTGTTCTGGGCTCTTCCAGATGCCTGTATCTCCTTGTATCTACAATAAGAACCTCCCCTCAACAATACCTTGGGGAGACCATTGAAGTAGAAACTTTAAGGGTTCTTTGGAAAGTCAGTTGGATGGTGTTTTGCTGGAGCAAACAGGTGAAGGAACGTTTTGTTAAAGTGGACACAGGTATGAAAGGCTAAGGCCGACTCATGAAGGACCCTTTGGTTAAAGCAAACACAGGAGAGAGGATGTTCTGCTAAAGCAAGCACGTGAAAGGACAGGTGATGAAAGATTCTTTGCTAATGACATGCATGTATTGGTCTGCTTTATGTTGTGTCGTTGAGCTGAATTTGTTAGGGATGCCATAGAGAGAAACGCACCAAAAAACTTCTGGTGGTTTGTTGCTGTTTCCAAGGACTTGGGCTGATTGGATGCACGTGCTGAGGCAAGAGCTATGCTGAGGTAAGGCATGTGGAGGACACGTGATGTTTGGAGGGTATAAACAGGACTCCACGGTGTGACAGAGACAGAGCTTGGCTTGCTGGTACAGCTACCTGTGCAACGCCTGTGGGTCTCTCATCTTCGCTGATCTTTCCTTCCCTGAGAGATGCACAGCTGAGAACTTCTCTTGGTGTTCCTGTTGGTCCCTCCTGATGATTTGAGGAGAGGCTGAGGCCTGGCTGTCTCTGCTGGGTCATGTCACCACTGTTGCTAACAGGACTCTACGAACTGAACTGCTGGTGTATCTGTGAGGTGTTTACAAGTGGACTGAGCTTGCCTCTGCCTGCTAATCTGTGAACTGAACAGTTGATTTCCAGACAACACAGATGGGAGTTGCTCCAAAGAACCTTTCTAAACAGGTCCACTTCCCCTGTATCCTTTCTTTTCCACCACCTCTGGTGGGTGGTGGGTACAAGAAAGGTTAAAGCACGCCGGGCGGTGGTGGCGCACGCCTTTAATCCCAGCACTTGGGAGGCAGAGGCAGGCAGATTTCTGAGTTCGAGGCCAGCCTGGTCTACAGAGTGAGTTCCAGGACAGCCAAGGCTACACAGAGAAACCCGTCTCGAAAAAACCAAAAAAAAAAAAAAAAAAAGAAAGGTTAAAGCATTAAAGAACCATCATTAAGGGATTGGAGAGAGGTTCAGCAGTTAAGAGCACTGGCTGCTCTTCTCCAGAGATCCTGAGTTCAATTCCCAGCAATCACACGGTGGCTCACAATCATCTGTAATGGGATCTGATGCCCTCTTCTGGTGTGTCAGGAAAAAGCAATGGTGTACTCATATACATAAAATAAATAGATAAATCTTTTTTTTTTTTTTTTTTGTTTTCGAGACAGGGTTTCTCTGTGTAGCCTTGGCTGTCCTGGAACTCACTCTGTAGACCAGGCTGGCCTCGAACTCAGAAATCCGCCTGCCTCTGCCTCCCAAGTGCTGGGATTAAAGGCAAGCGCCACTACCCGCCCAGCGGCTGATCACTTTCTATGACACAGGGTTTCTCATTTGGCCGAAGCTCACTAGTTAGGCTAGACTGTCTTGCTAACAAACTTCCACATTAAGCACTGCATCACAAGCATGTCATGACATACAAACAGGCAACATCATGTCTAGCATTTTCCCATAGGTTCTAGGGATGGAATTTACTGAGTCAGATACATAACCCCTAAAATAGTCTTCTAAACTTTGAGACCATGAGGCATCATGAAATATCAGTGAGAGCCAGGCAGTGGTGGCACACTCCTTTAATCCCAGCACTTGGGAGGCAGAGACAGGTGGATTTTTGAGTTCAAGACCAGCCTGGTCTACAGAGTGAGTTCCAGGACAGTCAGGGCTACACAGAGAAACCCTGTCTCAAGTAAAAAAAAAAAAAAAAAAAAAAAAAAAAGGAAATATCTGTATCAGTTTGGTGTGATAAAGTATCAGGAGAAATGTTTTAGTCAGCCCAGGTATTTGTAGTGGTTCATATTGATAATCCCAATACTGGGGAGGCTGAGGCAGGAGAATTGCCATGAGTTGGAGGCCAGGTTAGGCTACATAGTGAGTTCTAGGACAGCATGGCTACTTGTGAAAACCTACTTTAAAAAACAACACTAGCCGGGCGGTGGTGGGCAAGCCTTTAATCCCAGCACTTGGGAGGCAGAGGCAGGTGGATTTCTGAGTTCAAGGCCAGCCTGGTCTACAGAGTGAGTTCCAGGACAGTCAGGGCTACACAGAGAAACCCTGTCTCAAAAAAAGACAAAAAAACAACAACAAAAACCCACTATAATTCCAAACAACTACAGGTAGGAAAATCAGGACCACAAGGTCTTCCTCAGCTACAGAGGAATTTGAAACCAGCAGAAGCCATATGGGATCTTCCCACCTCCCTCTGTTCCTCCCTCTATCCCTGCTTCTCTCTCTCTCTCTCTCTCTCTCTCTCTCTCCTCTCTCTCTGAGACAGACAGACAGATACACACACACAGACTCACACACTCACACATAAAAAAGGGAGTTCTTAAATGATTTGCTAACAGATAAAAAGGTGCTAACTTGTTTTCTGGCTGAAACTAAGGGTGCCTGCCCTGAATAGGTTGAGAAAGGAGTGGAGCTGCGATTCATGAGCAGGGTTTGTGTACAACTCATAGCAGAGTTGTGTTTGGCCATGGAGATGAAGGTTGAGAAGGATCGCATGGAAACACTTCAGATGCCTTGATTATTTTTAAATTTCTTATTTATTAATATTGTGTGTGTAATGTGAGTGAGTGTGGGTAGGCACATGTGGAGGTCAGAAACAACTTTTGAGAATTGTTTCTCTCTTTTTGCCCAAAGTCTTGAACTGAAGTAGTCAGCTCCACATGTCACCTTTACCCACGAGCCATCTCGCAGGCCCTACGTCAGTCATTACCCAAAAGTCTTAAATGTCCTTTAAATAAAGCCCAGAAACACTGTGGTGTTTTATATGCCAAAGGGTTAAAATCCTTATAAAAAATACAGGACAGGATTGAAAATACAAGTAGCACAATTTGAATGACTAACAAAGGCCTATGGTACTGACTCCAACTATACTCCATAGCCGAAAACTAATGTGGATAAAGAATTTGTCCTTGAAACAATAAAGTTGTTAACTAATATCTAAGCTTTCCTTTCTGAGCAAAGGTCACAAGCAATACTCTGTGAATGATTTAATAAGTAATTATCAGCAGAACCTGGAGGCACACACTTTTAATCTCAGCACTGGAAGCCAGAGGCAGGTGGGTCTCTTCAAATTCAAGGTCAGTCTTATCTACATAGTGAATTCCAGGACAACCAGAGCTACCTAGAGAGAGAGAGAGAGAGAGAGAGAGAGAGAGAGAGAGAGAGAGAGAGAGAGACAGAGACTATCTCAAAAAACAAAAACAGTAAGTATCAGCAACTGATAGTAAACAACTCTCAAAAAGTTATAAAAGTTAAGGAGAGGCCTGGAGAGGTGGTTCGGGGTCAAAAGCTGCTCTTTGAAAGCACCCACACTTTGTAACTCCAGCTCCTGGGATCTGATGCCCTCTTCTGCTTCCATAGGCATCCATTGCACAAACACATCCATATACATATAAATTTAAAAATAAATTTAAAAAAATAGTTTGAGGCCAGCCCGGTTTACAGAATGAGTTCCAGGACAACCAGGGCTACACAGAGAAACTCAGTTGGCAATAAATAAGCAAACAGATAAATCTTTTTTTTTTTTTTTTTGTTTGTTTGTTTGTTTGTTTTTTTGAGATAGGTTTCTCTGTGTAGCCCTGGCTGTCCTGGAACTCACTCTGTAGACCAGGCTGGACTCGAACTCAGAAATCCGCCTGTCTCTGCCTCCCAAGTGCTGGGATTAAAGGCCACCACCGCCCGGCTTAGATAAATCTTTTTAAACTTTAAGGAGGAGTTTGGGGAAAAGCTTAGTGAATAAAAGCATTTGTTTTACAACCACCAGGACGTGAGTTTGAATACCTAGCACCCACATAAAAACCCACATAAGGCTGTGTTTTCCTGTAACCCAAGCACCAGGAGATAGACTGACCCCTCGAGTTTACTGGCTGGCCAGCCTAGTGGAACTGTTTGTTGAGCTTCTTGTTCATCAAGAGAGCCTATCTAGGGGCTGGAGAGCCGACTCAGTGGATTAAAGGTACTTGCCACTGGCTTGACAACCTGAGTTCAATCTCTAGAACCTACATGATGATAGAAAGAGAGAACTGATTCCTACAGTTGTCCTCTGACCTACACATATGCTCCATGTCTTGCCTGTGTGTGTGTCTGTGTGTGTGTGTGCACACACATACACCAATTAAATTAATTAAAAAAAAAAGGTCAGATGGTTTGGTGGATAAAGGAACTTGCTGCAACACCTTACAACCTGAATTCAATCATTGGGACCCACATGGTAGTAAGAGAGAACCTATCCCTGAAGTTGTGATCAGACCTCCACACTCAGCCATGGTGTGTGCATTCACATACATAAATACACATATGCTAAATAATTTTTAAAAGACCATGTACAGTAGATGTGGTGGTTTGAATGAAAGTGACTCCCTATAGGCAGGCTAATGACTCCCCGAAGGCTTATATGTTAGAATTGGCCCCCAATTGATGGAACTGTTTGGGAAAGATTAGGAGGTGTGGCCTTGTTGGAGGAGGGATGTCTCTGGGAATGGGCTGTTGCTCCATTTTCTGTGTCTCTCTGTCTCTGCTTCCTTCTTTCAGATCAGGATGTGAGCTCTTAGCTATTGCTGCCATCATGACTTTGATTCTTCATTATGGACTCCAACCCTCTGAAACCATACGACAATTGAACAATTTCTTTCTTTTCTTTCTTTCTTTTTTTTTTCCCC